>SZWC01031456.1:1644-22510 GCA_023375785.1 Penium margaritaceum | reverse complement strand
GTCATAGACTTTCGTCCCTCTCCTCCCTGTCGGTGCCGTTGGCGCCGCATTGAAGAGGTGGGGGGAGGGACAGAGTCCCTCCCTCTCCTCCCCCTGGGTGCTATGGACGACGAGAGGGGGGGGGAGGGGGGAGACTTTCCCATCACCTCCCCCTTGGCGAGGGTGTAAGGAGACCTCTCCTCTCCTCCCCCCCAAGCGAGGGCACCCCAATCTGCTGGTGGTCGCTCCCTCAGCCTATCGTGCTCGCAAGGGCCGTTCTGCTCAAACTCCTTTTTTTTCCGAGTAACGACGAGCTTGGCTGAGTGAGAGCAAAGTCCGCATCCACCGGTCTGGCGGGCGGCGTTCAGTCATGTCGAACTGTCAAACTGCCAAGAGTTGCCGTCCATCGAGCGGCGTTTTGCCCAAATGTCAAACATTCTCTCGCTCTCATCGCTCGATCAACGGTTGACGATCGATGTTAGGCGCAGCGAACAATCGGTTTGAGTTCAATATCAGAATGTTTGCGGAAGTCTGGCTCTGATGCCAATGTAGCGGACGTGGTCTGTTTTGCGACTAACTTCTAAACCCAAAACGTAGGCCCTCGGAAAGTGTAGTCCTCGGAGGATGGAAGAATGGTCACCTCAGCCATTTTGGCTGAGACAAACCGTGCCACAAACGAACGTAGTCATCATAGGACATTTTTGCAAACATGCATCCTAATACCCTATCGTTCCACGTGGCCCTGCCACGTGGAAACAGGACCCTGGCAGCCAACAAGAAGGGAGGAAGAGTGACGCGATGGATTTTCCATCACGGCACTCCTTTCAAATAGAACCCGGTCACGGATGTTTTCTAAGCTAGAGTCAAACCAGACTCTAGCCCATTATGTTTTTCCGCGCTTTGGCCCCTCGACCCTTGAGCCTCAAGTACGCGAAGTACCCGATAACTATTTAACGACCATTTTCAACCCAAAAAATGGCTCATACACTGCATGCATCAATTTGAGTGGTAAATAAAAACTCCAAAAAATTACAACCAAAAACAACTGAGGAATTGTCAATGATTTTCTAGCTTCAAGAATGATTCATGAAGAGCAACAAAAATTAAATTTTGAAATAACATTTCTCACAATAAACACCACTGTAGTAAAAATGACATTACATGTTACCTAAAATAAAACTTTTGCGTCTTCATAAAAGTTACTAGATATGAACTTGTGAATTAATAGGCATTTTTCTGTATGTTTATGTTGTAAAAAGTAAACTTTCTGTTCAAACCTTGCTTTCAACATGGAGGAAGTTCAAAACTATTTTTCATGTTGATAAAAGTATTAGAAGGAAGAATACATGCAAACATTTATCTAAATTATATGATTTTTAAGGTGTTTCATGAAAAACAATGCTATGGTTATTAGTTCCAGAAACTGATGAAATTCAAATATTTTAGAGATTTTTTTAATTTTTCATTCCTTGAAGAAACATCTATACCTAGGTGAAAACTATTGTAAGGATGGTTTAATTTTCATATCTACAAACACATAATAAGATTTAATTTCACGTTTTTAAAATCCTATACAATGGTTTTCATGGAAGAACTATAATGTCAAAACATCGTGAATTAGATTATATGAAAACTCACAATGAATTCCTTTGAAAATGTTATCGCAATATAATGTTCAAGTTTTATAGTTTTTTCCATGAAGATATTTTTTCTATGGATTTACCAACGTGAATTGAAATTCCATTACAGGTTTGGATGTATTCAAATTCTGAAACCATCCTTAGGAAATTTTGGCGCAAATTCAAACTTTTTGTAAAGGCATTAAATGTACATGAAAACTTTTTAAATATTTCAATTGAATCCATTTGTAGCGGGAGGGCCGGTTCGGCCCTCCCTCCTCGCTAAAGCGAGGGTACGTTGCGCACCACCCCTCGCGTGAGTGAGGGCTGGCCGGCGGCCAGCACTTTGCTGGCCGCCGGCCAGCTCGCTGCCTGCCGGCTGGACTGCTACCAGCCGGCCAAGCGACCGGCCGGCCACCGGCCGACCAACCGCTAGCCGCCGATCGCGGACTCAGCCCGATCGGCGGCTGAGAGGCCACGAGGGCCTTGAGGGAGAGGCCTCGTGGCCTCGTGCCCTTGCCCCCCCCTCGCCCTCTTGCAAAACAAGCAAGCGAGGATGAGGGATATGGGGAGTGAGGGTGAAGTCGATAGAGCTGGCGCAAAATCGCCAACGTGCCTTGCACGCGACGATTTCGCGCGAGAATGGCAAAACGTAAGTCAAAGTTCGTTTGCGACAAAATTTGACCTAAAACAAACAAAACAACTTGTGTGAACACACGAGTTCGAGGTAAAAACCCCTGGTTTGGGTCCCAAAACCAGGGGTTTAGTTAAAAATGGAAATGGGCCTCTGGAGATTCGTAACATTCGAGTCTCCCTGCTCTGGGTCGTTGATGACGATTGCCCCTCAGTCATGCAAAGGGGGTAAACCCCTGACACGGACTGAGAACGCCATTCTGCGAACTCCGACGACGACTTTAGAGCAGAAGCTAAAGACTCAGCCTATCATAGTGGTTATGAGAGCTAGACAACCCTCGCGACTAAGGGTTCGACGGAAATGGTGGCTACGTCACATACAAAACGCCGCCGGTAGCTACAAGCAGCAGCAGAAACGCCAGAAGGGAGTACATCACCTACAATTCACGAATTGAAGCGCCGTAATGTGGGTTAGAGAGCTTGAAAAGAGCTCTACTTGGTGGAGACCCTTCTTTCCAACGTCTCTTCACTTTGAGAGGGCTACAAGGATTTTTGTGGGATGGGTGGGCAGTTCCCACCCTAAAAAACCACAAAATCCTCTCCATTTTCAAGGCTCCTTCGAAATCCCTTCATCCAAAAATAGGGACAGCACCCCTGCCCAAGCTTAAAGACTCTCACAGCCTGAGAGCACCCAAAAAAGGAGGGTGACACCTTGAAGATTTTTTACGGCTCGCCAACGCCGCCGGCTAGAGGGAGACATTGCGCAAGAACATGAGAGGCATCAAGGAGCGTGAAGAGAAGACCAAGGAAGACAAGAAGACAAGCGGAAGACAAGATGGAGAAAAAAGAGTGGAAGTCTTGGTAGGACTTGTTAGAATTCTCCTTAGCACTCTTTGCTCTTGTTTCGTGAGCGGCACTCACATTCCTCCTCATTCCATTGTCTTGTAAATTTCTATTTTCCTAGGTAATAGTCCTTGCCAATCGCCGTGAGTCACGGCTTAGAAAGAATTGATTCAAAACCCATGATCTTGTGCCAATGTGGTGGCCTAGGAACATTGAAATTTTATTGATAATTGCCTCACCGATCGTGAGTGCAAGGGGTTTGTGGGAGGCGATTCCTCCTTAACGTTGTGGGATGATTCTCACAACGGTCTTCACGTGCTAGTTGCATGGACAACGAGAAGGCAAGTGCCGGACCATCCAAGACCAACAAGGGCAAGGTGGTGACGGCTTTGCCACGAGCTCTCGGCGGACTCCAAATTTTGGGAGCCGTCGTCGCGAGCACGGTTGCCAACCCAAAGGCAACCGTACCGCCAAGGGCAACTGTGCCATCGAAGGTAACCAATGCCAACCTCGGCGATACCGAGAAGCGTGCGGAGGCCGAAAAGGTGCTCGACAAGCACGTCGACGTGCACTTGGACGACCCCCACGCGACGGACGACACGATGGAGGAGGATCTCCCGGGGGGAGACCTTGACGAAGAGCACGACGTCGACAATGGTGAAGGCGACAAGGATCGCAACCATCGCCATCGTCATATGACAAGGTCGAGCCGATTGCTCGAGAAGGGCAAGACACCCACCGCATCGCCTGAAGCTGCCGACAGCAGCAAGACTTCCGAGAGCAGCAAGGGCGCTGATAGCTGCCACACGGGAAGTTCGCGTGAGAACAAGCCGGAAGACGTCGCCGTAAAGGCAGTTCATGATGACCGCCGCAGGCTCGTGGAGTTTGCTATTAAGGCCACAAGCCAACTCAAGATCACCACCGATGGTGGAGATACGACATCACTCAGAGGAATGGGGGTGAACCCTCCTTCCTATGATGCGGCTGCAATGGGGCAAGGTAGCGCCCACTCGAGCGTCGTCGTTGACGACAGTCTCCTCTGAAAGGTGGGATTCCTTGGAGGCGTGTATGTGAACCATACCCTCTTGCAGTGGGTAAGGTTGCACGGACAACGCAAGACCCTGGAGGCTATCGCCGATGCTCTAACGACATCAGAGTTCAAGTTCGCGTTCGCCAACCAACTAGGCCACGTCGGGCAGAGCATCACAAACCTTGACCGTGATCTCCAGCTGCACCGCCTGGACGCCCATGAGGCAAGCCGCTGATGCAACCACCTCGACAAGGCGTTGCAGAGGATGTTGTGACCCAGGTGCGGATGCAGTAGCAAGTCGCAGCGTGCCGCAGCTGCGGATGCCACTGCCGGTGGCAGCGACGACTTGCCTACCTCGACGACTTTGGGGTTGGTCATGAACACGTCCTTCCTCCATAATGTGGAGATCTTCCAGAAGGGCGTGAAGCTGACCAACTGGCTAAACCGCATGGAGCACGTCCTACGTGTCCAAAAGGCTCCACTCAGCCAGTGGGGTGACCTTGCCACAACGCGGCTTGAAGACAAACTCTTCAAGTATGTGGTCAAGGAGTGGACTGCGCTGCTGCCGCACCTCGAGTGGCAGCCCATGCCGTGGGAGGCCTTCTACGCGATCATGCACAAGAAATGCACCCAACGTGAAGAGGCGTTGCGTGCCTTCCACAAGATCAAGGACTTCAGGCAGCTGGGTAGCTTGCTCGAATCCTACTTGAGCGAGTTTGCCGCACTCGTGGAGGAAGGCAAAAGCTTCACCGAGGGCGATGGGACTCAGACCTTCAAGTACCCGAAGTGCATGCTGCTGGAGTACTTGCGTGATGGTCTTGCCAGCAAGAAGCTGAAGGACAAGACCACCACGATAGCCACTGGCCAAGCTTGGACAAGCTGGAGCGCATTACATGACTACATGAGCACATTGAATTCAATGAACCCGAAGCTCTACTCTTATGCACAGTAAGGCCGCGACATGCGCATGGATGCTGCAAGGGCTGGTGGGTTAGCTAGACAGCAAAGCGAGGCCAAGGGCAAGCAGCCTGCAAACCCTCTAGCCAAGAAGGCTGGTGGATACAAGGGTCCCAACAACAAGCGCAACCGCAAGAATGACGAGCTGCAGGCGACGCGTGAGCGTCGCAACACATCTTTTCGCAAAGGGTTCTGCCACAATAGCATGCAGCCGGGCCACTTTAGGGTTCAGTGCCCTCAGGCTCTTGGCTGCGGCGTTAGCTGCAGCAGTAGCACCTCGTGGGGATGGTGCAGTAGGAGGCCGCGGAAAGGGCCGTGGATAGGGTCGCGGTCGCAGCAATGGGCCCGGTCGTCGTAACGGACAGGGCCATGGGGCAGGTTTTCCCCACCCCTAAGTGACGTCAGTGGGGACCACTCAGGGGTAAAACTAGATCATGAGTGTGGGTTCATGTTTTCACATGAGGATGCTAAACAATTTAAGATTTTGACGCGTTCAAATTTCTCTGTTGTCTTCTCTCCTCTCGTTGAACCGCATGCTACACTTCCTGACCGACATTGCCCACTAAACGTTGTATCTCCGGAGGAGATGCATGATTGTACATGCTTAGTGGTGGTAACACCGACCACTCTACAGGAGTTCTATGATACGGTGATTGAATCAAACACCCTCAAAGCAATGAGTTCAATCACGTTTACAGTATGCTTAGTCAACGATTTTGACCTAGTCAAATTTAAAGACTGGAAGGTGCTAGCTGAATTCACACGTGCCCACAAGATGTGGACTCAAGTAGGTCAATCATGGGAGTTACGACGTCCGTCATACAGATTCCGTGTTTATCACAAACTAGGCTTGCCGTCGTCAAGTCTGTTCACTCGGAAGAGTGGAGGCAACATGACGATGCTGTTCAAAGGACACCTAGCTGGTGCTCCCATGAATGTACTTGCTGACAATGGAGGGGATGACTCTTTTGTTAGCCTTGGCTTTACCCGATAGGTTGGCCTCAAGTATGAGCCAGCGAATGGTGCATTTGTTGTCGGTGACAACCGTACGGTACCCGTGATCGGTACTTGTAAAGTAAACATTTGCATTCAAGGGTACACACAGAGTGTCACGTTGAAGGTACTCAACCTTCTTAACCTGTTTGACGTTGTGCTAGGCGACCCCTGGCTTCATGAGAACAAGGCTCTAATGTGATTTGAATCAAAGCGCTTCATCCTCTTAAAAGGATAACATCGCTTTACGTTGATTACGAGTACAAAATTATCACCGACCCGACTCAAAGTCCATGCCAGCTTGTCTGCAATGCAGGTCAAGAGACGTATTCGACAAGGTTGTCGATACTTCTTGGCTGAGCTACAGAAAGTGGAGGACGACGTGAAGGTAAACATGCCACAAGAGATCAAATCTCTATTGGCGGAGTTTTCGGATGTATTCCAAGACCCACCGGCTGGGCTTCCACCAAAAAGACACATGGGCCACAGAAATCCGCTGTAACCGGATGCGACTCCTCAGTTCAGACCCATGTATCACTTTAGTCGAGCAGAAAGGCAAGAGGCCAAATGCCAAATCAAAGAGTACCTTGCAAAGGGGTGGAGTGAGCCCAGTTGCTCGCCGTACGGTTCGCCGATCCTTTTTTTGAACCAAAAAGACGGTGGTTTACGCATGTGCGTGGATTACCGAGTGTTGAACAAGCTGTAGGTGAAAAATCGATTCCCCTTAGAACTGATTGATGACCTTTTTGACAAACTCCAAGGCGCAAAAGTATTTTTGTCCTTGGATTTGTCTCAAGGGTACCATCAAATCCGCATCACGGAAGATGATGTGCCCAAAACCGCGTTTCCAACGCACTTGGGACACTATCAGTTTCGAGCGTTATGCCTGGGCTTACAAATGCCCCGGCAGCCTTCCAAGCACAAATGAACCAAACGTTGGCCAAGATATTCTGATAGTTTGTCCTGGTTTACCTAGATGACATCCTGGTTTTCTCCAAATCAATGAAAGAGCACATAGAAAATCTGCGCAAAGTTCTCGCAATCCTTTTTTAAGAGAAGTTCTATGCGAAAGTGAGCAAGTGCACGTTTGCACAAGATGAACTCGAATACCTTGGACACATCGTCGGCAAGGACGGCATCCGTGTCGACCCACAAAAGGTCCAAGCCATTGTGGACTGGCCACGTCCCAAGAATGGCGGGTAGATTTGGTCTTTCCTCAGCATTGCAAACTACTTTCGACGGCTTATGCAAGGGTATTCAACCATGTTAGCACCGCTATCAAAGCTCACGCAAAACGACGTGCGTTGGGAATGGACACCAGATTGCGAGAACACGTTTCTCAACGTCAAAGAGCTTCTATCCATGGCACCTGTCCTAGCTCTTCTGGATCCATTGCAACCGTGGGAGGTTTGATGAGATGCGTTGGTAGTGGGACTCGGAGCCGTCCTCATGCAGAACGATCACCCACTGGTGTATGAGAGCCGGAAGCTCATCCCCGCGGAAACGCGGTACACGACTGGGGATCAAGAGCTCCTTGCATTAGTACACGCTTTCAAAATGTGGCATTGCTACCTTGAGGGTGCTGAAGGGGGTGTGAGTGTCGTGACCGGCCATAATCCATTGGTGTTTTTCCAAGTACAACCGAACCTGTCAAGATGACAGGCGTGTTGGAGTTAATACCTACGCTGATTCTCGTTCACATGGGAATATCAGCCAGGACGCATCAATGTGGCCGATCCACTAAGCCGTTAGCTTATGGAATTCAAAGCAACCACCAAGATCGGTGGGTGTTTTATGGCCATTGCAACAGCAACAGTACAATCACCAAATACCTCTACACCTCTACGGCAACCACCACGAGAGATTTTACATTACAACAGTTTTGAAAAAAGGAATCCGGATGGGATACTATGTAGATTCATGGTTTCATGACTCTTGAAATTTGGACAAGTACGGCTTGTTTGAGGCCGCAGGAATCTTCTGGCATGTAGAACAAGTTGTGCCAAACTCGGGAGACCTTCGAACAAAGGTTATCTCCCAGTTCCACGACCCGCCGGTCGCAGGTCATGTGGGACCCCGAAAGACCAGACAGGCACTCTCGTGCCACCATTGGTGGCCAGGATGGAGTGTCGATGTTCTTACATATTGTATGACATGCGACACATGTCTTCGGAATAAGGCTAGTAACAAGAAGCCTGCTGGACTCTTCCAACAGCTTCGCATTCCTGGGACTCCATGGGAGTGCGTCAGCATGGACTTCATTACTGGTCTTTCGGACACGACTCGTGGCCACGATGAAATACTAGTGGTTGTGGATCTTTTGACAAAGATGACACACTTCATTCCTGAAACCACTTACGTGAACACAGAGGAGTCCGCTTGTCTCTTCTTTAAGGGTGTTGTAACGGCTTGCCGTTGCACATTATCTTTGATCAAGATCAAAAATATATTAGTAAGTTCTGGCAAAAGATGCACGAGTACTTCGGCAATGAGTCGCAAATGTCGACAGCATTTCACCCTCAAACTGAAAGACAAACAGAGCGCATAAATGACACTCGAGTAGATGCTCGCATGTACGTGGACCTTACTGTACATGATTGGGACAAATTCCTAGCACCGGCGGAGTTTGCGGTGAACAACTCAGTGAATGAGTCCACACAGTTCACACCGTTTATGTTGAAAAGTGGTCGGCATCCAGTGGTACCCTCCTCAGTGGTGAAGAGTCGGATTACACAAGGGCAGGTTCCTTCCGCTCAAGCCTTTGCCAAGCGCATTGACTCCTTGTTACAGAAGGCAAAGGGTCACCTTCAAGCAGCTCGGCAACGACAAAAGGCATATGCCGACAAAGGTCGCCGGGAGGTCTCATTTGACATCGGTAACAAAGTGCTTCTTAGCACTAAGAACCTTCGGCTGAAGTTTCCATGGGCAAGAAAACGTCTACCGAAGTAGATTGGGACGTTTCCTATTGTGGCACGCATCGGGCCCGTGGCATACCGATTGCTACTTCCGTCGAGTATGAAAATAGATGACGTGTTTCATGTGAGCCTTCTCTCTCCATACACGGCAGACGGAACCGTTTAGCCACCGCTAGTAGTCCTTACTACGGACGGCCAATACGAGGTCCCTTGCCTACTCCAACACCGAGAACGTACTCTTCCGTTGCGCGTTGTTAGGGAGTACCTGATTCATTAGGCCGGTTGTGGACCTGAACATAATTCATGGGAGCCCCAATCTCGGTTGCCCATAAGGGTGGTCAACGAGTACTGTAGCAAGCTTGTACCTCGCACACATCGACGTGTGGCACGAGGTACCACCTGAACACGGAGATAGTGAACAACATTCCCACAGGGCAGCATTCATGGACAGCGACCATAGGAGGTTGGGGACGCCCAACATGGTTGTCACGCGGATGCTCCAGCCTAAAGGGGGGAGGCCGCTAGCCGTGCTGACCTACAAGCTGCAGCTTAGGTCTATGTACCATGCACGTGTTCATGTCTAGTTGGTGATCGAAAAAATTAGTATTCTTTCACAATGTTGATGACTCAGCGACTGACGATCCTACATGTTGTTCATGAACCAGGATGGTTCAAAACAAGCGGGGAGGAATGCATCGGGAGGGCCGGTTTGGCCCTCCCTCTTTGCTAAATTGAGGGGTGGTTGCCCACCACCCCTAGCATCAGGGAGGGCTGGCCGACGGCCAGCTCGCTGCCAGCCTGCTAGACAGCCTACGACCGGCGAAGCGACCGGTCGGCCAGCCGCCAGCTGCCGATCGCGGCCTCAGCCCAATCGGCGGCTGAGAAGCAAGGAGGGCCTTGAGGGCGAGGCCTCATGGCCTCGTGCCCTCGCTCCCCCCTCGCCCTCGCTAGAGGGTTTGCAATTGTAAAAATTTATGATTCAAAATGTTTTCAATTTTTAAGAAAATAGTTGGACTATAAATTTATGCAAAATTAAATCATTATTTCATCCAAAATGTTTACCCGTAGTTTTTGCATTTATACCCGCAACCACAATCATTTCATCATGAATTAATTTTTGCAGATGCATTCCCCTTTTATTTTTCAGGGCCCATAAACATGAAAAACATGGAAAAGCAACTATTTTTTCAATTAAGATGAAAACGATGACATACAAATTCATTATTTTATTCTTTTAAGGTTTCAATTTATTCTTACATTATTAATCTTTTAAATTTTGTCTTTACTAAAGATGTATTACTTGGGTACACTTGTCGCATCCCCACTGTCCTCGCACCTAAAGACCGTTGTACCCACGTTTTGCACAAAAAGAATGGGAGGGCCAAATTTGGAGAATGATACGTTTAACGTCCACAAAATGTACATAATACTTCTGAGGGCCACTGTTTAAAAAAAATACTTCGGTCGTCCACCATGCCAAAAATCGTATGGGGAACAATAAAATTCTCCGCATACCCACTTTGACACTCCATCGAAATACGAACGACGACATGAAAACAAAACCTGTCACTGATGCAAACACAGATTAGGTCCTGTATGCTAATAAGTTTCCTTTTTTGTAAAGCATATATCGAGAGTTGAAAACGACGCACACTCTCACGATTGTTCTTTGTATATGTTTAGTGTTTCCCTCCCTTAGCGGGTCTCTCTTTCACACTCTCCCCTTATCTCTCTCTCTCTCTCACTCTCTTTGTGTTTTTACGAATTTTTCTATGCTTAGAAGTCCTCAAACTAGGAAATAAAAAAAGTATTGGTACCGGTATTGGCATCAACCTAGACGGCTGCTCGATACTCCCCCCCCCCCCCAACCGATCGAGCGTGCGTCACCCATGGTGACGCGCGCACGATCGTGGAACGCCAATCGTCGGCAGTGCGACTTGCCCAATCGTCGGGAGGGCATGTCCCCTGCCGTGGTGACCAGGCCCTTGTCCCCGCGTCACTAAAGCTGGTCATGCGGGAGTGGAGAGACCGGGAGATTCCGACGGGCTGGCTGGCGGCAGCGAGCCAGCCCATCGACTCCCTGTTTGGCTAATCCTCGTTGGCAAATGCCAACAAGGACTACCAGACTTTTGACCGGACGAGGTCAGGTCATCAACTCGCCAATTGTTTTTTACGCTCTTCTCATGTCGACGACGTCGACATAAGAAATACGCCCAAAACAAATTGACGTCGACGTCGACTCGGCGTCCATATCTGCGCCGTAAACATAGACGTCGAGTCCACGTCAAAGAATATTTTCTGTGGGAGAGATTATACGGAAACAATTACGTCACTCAATTGTTTTTCACATAGTAGCAAACTGAAGTGAACAGTTTGAAGTGAACAGGACTGTTTCGCTCGTTAATGTAACGAACGAGCAAAACAGTCCTCGACCGGGTCCGTTGACCCAGGGTCAAAAGGCCCATTCGAGGGTATTTGTGCTCGTTCGCCTTGCAAACGAGCACATAATGCGACTGTGGACATCCACGGTCGCGTGATTGTGATGTACACGAAAGACCAGCGGCCAATGTCCAACGACAAAAACAAAATCTTAAGTGGACATAAATGATACCCTCAGTGTTTTATGTGCCAAAAACGCCACCACTTATAAGTAAAAATGGAAGTAGGAGAAAATTCGTCCCATAACGGAATAAAAATTATAGGATAAAATAAAACATCGCGTTAAACCAATAAAAAATAAAAATTCATACTTTGGATACACATAGTCGTTGAACTAATTCGTATGGAACCGGTGTAGCGTGATTTTTTTTGCATTCGTGGGTGTGGCATGCATGATCTCAGGCGCTTAAAAAAAAGAGTGGGTAGAGGACGTTTCTTTTGTGTAAAGTGAGTATCGTGTCTTCAATGTGCGAGAACTGGCTAGGAGAAAATTTGGAGGCCCAAACCATGAGTATAGCTGACTTAGGCCGCATATAATATTACATTAGTTTGAGTGTGAGATATTGATTTTTTATGTACAAGTACCATGATTGGATATATTTAATTTTAAAACTATATACGTGAATATCATTTCATTTTTTAATTGAAAACATGAAATCCGTTTTACTTTTCAAATTCATCAATGTTTAAATCAGAACAAAGTAGGAAAAATAATAGAAAATTGTTATATTCATTTCCTTCGTGAGGAAAAAGAAAAATACTGCACAAATGTTTTCTTTGATGAGTTCAACACTAGCATTGATTTAAATTACTTCGGGCGTAGTTTTGCCTTGAATATGTTTGGATCAATAACTTCACCAGTGATGAGTTTACTATTTATTGTCTCAGGTAATTCAACTTACACATTACAAATGTTCCTTTTTTGGTTACAAAACGTTTTTTGATTTGGGAAATGGAGAGAATTGTTTAAAGAAATGAAATTTGATATTTTTTAAGTCATAGAAAGGACAGTTGAATTATAACATGAAGTGTAAAAAATCGTTTTAATTCGTCATCATATGTATTATTATGTTATTTAAGGGATAAAAAGTTTAGGTTGTATGTGATTTATCAATATGTATGAAAAGAATGATTTCGAATTGAATACCATTGTTAATCAAGTTTTTCAACATTTTCTTTTTTAAGAAAGTGTTTTAATCACCAAATCATGAAAAGGATGTATACATTTCAGGAAGGAAGTAGATAACATGTTTAATCATATTCTTATTCATTACATACTTGGGGAAACATCAAAGCAGTCCTTCAACCCATAATTCTGACTTTGACCTAAATTAAGCTTTGGTTTTCTTCTAAAAGGTTTTTGTAGCATGTTTTTGACATATTCGTTCATGAAACCATCCGCAGGCTAGGAAAAAACTTATCGACTGGTTCGAACCCATAATGAAGGTTCGAAAACCGTCGGTAATAGAGCGAAGAGTAAGAGCACGAAGATCGGGGCTACGTATTGCAAATACGTTTTGTGACCGGTAAGGTAGTGCGAATAAGTTGCGAGTCGAATCACCTAAGACAATAAAATATCAAACCCGTCTCTAACAAAGCAATTGACCCTTAAAATGTGGGTATGCGTGTATAATTTTATGTTTTCTTTGCATTATACCAATAATTTATAGTTTATTTGGGAATCGTGATGTCACCTATAAGAAGAATTACACATGTTGGGGTCTTCCACTGGCATCATCGAGTCTTAACATACTAAACTGTGTAGAAATGTCATTTAAATGTTTTTGCTATGTGATTTTGCTGTAAATTTGAAGGGGGTAATTGTATTTTTGAATGGGTATGACACAATGACACGTAATTGATATCGGTGTTCCGTAGTAGGGCTGTGTTTGGCTAAGCGCGAGTACCACTCTTGTTTGTGTATGCCGTTGTAACATTTTTGGATGGAATGACTACATACCCACCATGTTCAAGATTTAAGCTGTCGCGCACACATGTGCTGAAAAAGGTACCAGATACCTAGACCACTTTCATTTTGAAACCGCATATCGAGGGTCCGCCATATTAGAAAAGCATATCCGAGTGCGACATATTTCACACGGCATGCCACTGTATGCAAATGTAATAACCGCATATCCACAACAAACACAGGCAAACATTCAACAATAGACGAATGCGTCCATGATGCTCATCACGCGATGTGTACTCAACAGTTTGTCGTACTCCCAACAAAAACCTTACCTGTTTGTTCGATTACTTGGAGTACGGTCGATGGCGAAAACGCCGCTTAGCATCGCGATTGGTTATTAGCTGGACGATTGACGACCGATTCATTGTGTAGTTCAAGGTGGAGTCGCCTTGCTGGCTGCGTGAATCGATGGTAGTTGCAGGTAGAATCCCACCAGATTCACACTTTTTACCATGGAGTTTGTGATTGTTCGTGCTACCGCCGCAATAGGGCGAGCCCTATCCATGAGTAACATGGACCTGATGTACGTAGATCACCCACTACCTTTGATCAATGGCTGGGGAGACATCCAACACACTCGATGCGGTCCATGGGGTGTGGGCATACCCCCTCTGTCCAAACTAACATGCTAAGAGGCCGAAGCTGTGTGGCGCCTACTGAAGGCTAAGTGGGACGCCAAGTATGACCATGCACCACCTAGTCCGCACGACATGCGTTGTATGCTGGCTATGCGGGCTCCTACTAGTTTTCCGTTGTACGCCAATAGTGATTGGTAGGCGTGGGTGCAGATGCATCCCATGACCATGTTGCGTATGTAACCCCATGGTGTTATTCTTCTACATTTTTTTAATCATAACGTACCACATATTTATGTCTTCTTTACAATGGAAAATGTCATACTTCATTGATTACACATGTAAAATGGAAAGTACTAACTATGGGTATTGTAATTATCATTCTGGATTTTTATTCATGAGGTACCCAATCTTTGTGTCACACTAAGACATCACCACTACCGCGAACATGGTAACCAAACCATGGACATGCAATAACATGTTTTGTAAAAGAGCTAAGGATAAACATAGGTCTTACATCGGCATGTACTGCCTAGGTGTCCCACTGACTAACCATCTTTGAAACGTTGGTGGAAGTGAAAAGATCCATGCCATCATCTCACAAGCAGGGCACTGTTGGCCTTCATGACATACTAGGAATGCAATATGCTTGTACAAAGCATGTGTCATCCACAAGTTCCTCAACTACATCGCACAATACGACACTCATTGGATCAATGACCTCCCCTGTTGAATGTACATCTTCTTCAAGGGTGTCTCCCATCACCTAACCTTTGTGGCACGGGCAAATGTACATCTTAATGATGTGTTTTGGATTCTTTTTGACCCATAACCTTGAAATGAAATACGTTGAACTGGCACCAAGTATGAAACTAGTCACAAACGAGAGCTCAAAGTCTATTGGGCAGTCCATGGCAAAATCTGAGTTGGTAAAATGTTGAAGTTTGTTAAAGAGAATGAGCACAATGTCCATGACGTCCACTTTATGATGCAGAATGGGTCCACAACTTCTTTCATGTTGCGAAAAATGACATTGAATATCCACAACGTCCGTTACATGACCAAGGGAAGAGATACACAATGACTAGGAAGCAGACCGCCTCAGAGTCACCCTCTAGGGCCCTAGCGAGACTGGCTACATGTTATCTGACCCCTACTCTGTACTTAATTACTTCTTCCTTGTCTTTCTCCATGGGCTCAAAAGGAAAGAAGGCCCCAGGAAGTTGCACTGAAGATATCTGGCCCCCCTTCTACACACCATACACACATGACATAAATGATAGCTTGACAACACATTCATAAAAATTGGCTTAGAGAACATGGAGAATGGAAAGAAGTTAGCTTACCTTTCACACACCCTCATTTTTTTCCTTGTTGTAGTAGTCCTCGAGGACATCATCCCAGCCGCCATGTGGCATGTCCTGTGTGGCACGCCGGTGGTGGATGTAGTCAAGGGACTTTCATCTACGCCTCATGTCGTCCTCTTCAATGATCAACCGATAGGATTGAACTGGCTCAGAGTCTTCATTGAGGATGAAGCATTTAGGGTCGTAAACATCCTCCTCTCCATTTTCGTACATTTGAAATAGTTCTAGGTTGTACTTGCAATGGTCATCGACAAAGAGGTTGACTGTCTCCTGTTGCAGACCAGCATCGGGAGTGCCAGTATTGCTTGTATTGCTTGTGGGTCCTATTGTTACTGCTCCTGCAATTGCTACTACAGCCTCTAAAACCTATGCCTCTGTTTGGGTGCCACTTGTGGGCCGGCGCCTGGCATATGCCTCCATACGCATTGTTGCTTCCGCTCTCTCCAACCGCTTTAGCAACGCTGACTTTTCTACTATCACTACTGATGCCATTGCCGCAGGGTTGGTGCACTTGGACATGGTGGGGCCCCTCATGCCACATCGTTGAAAGATGTTGTTTGCTTTCCTTTATTTGTTATGGTCCAAGTGGACCCAGTTGCAACCAGATGACAACCTCCAACCGAGTGAGTGTGGTTGGGTCAACTGCCGACATCAAGTTGTTGTACGTGCACCAGAAAGCCATCTTAGTCAGGCCGACGTCACACAGTGGCTCTGGCGGCTGCCCCCCATTGAGTAGCATAGCGTAGGTGTGCATGCAAGGCTATCTCCAATCTTTCCATGCCGCACAGGTATACGACCGTTGGGTTCTCATGCCAAACACAGTTAGATGCCTCGCGGACCATAGCCATGTGCGGCCCCTCCTCTGTGACGTCAAACCCGTTGCACAAGATCGACTTGTTCAGCATCCGAGCCTCTAGAGTTGGGTCCATATTGCCCTTGCACGCTCTTGCCACTTTCATACGTTCAGGCGTTAGGCGCTGCACCCATACAAAGAGTAAGATGAAGCAGTAAAAGGGATACAACTTCCGTACTTCGATGATGCGCGCGTTGAGGTACTGAGAGGCGTTAGATGTTGTGTGCCCACCGCGACAAATTGGGCAGTAGACACGTATCCACTGCTCTACCGGGATGCCGTCCACTGCTCTGTTGCAAAACAAGAAAAAAACACAGTGCGGGTATTGTTGCCTCATGATCTCCTCGCGCTGCTTAAACTATACGTGGCTTATCGCGTTGGCCAGACGCCAGCACCCAAAACCCGCACGCTTTCTGTACCATTGACGGACAATCTATCGTAGCTGCCGTGTGTGGCACCCGGCAGCTTGCTGCCCACGGCGTCCATGAGTTCTTTCTCTTGATGATTGATGACTACAGTACCATGCTCTGGTGCTGTGCAGAAGGCGTTGGCAAGGTGGAAGTAGAACCAAGTCCAATGATCCTCGTTTTCTATGCGCACTAGCGCCCATACCATAGGCATTGCATGATTGTTGGCATCGAAGTACTATGCCACCAACAACTTCTGTTTGTGGCCGTTCTTTAAGAAAGTCCCGTCCATCATGACAATGCAATGGGAGTGTTGAAAACAGAGGACGGTTGCGCCGGGGGCCACAAAGGCTCGGTGGAAGATGTTGACCTCTATCGCCTTAGCAATAGCTTGCGTGTTGCGGTACAATATCATGAGCTAGAGGAATGCATAAACAAAGGGGTCAAGCACTTCCACATTAAGATATACCAAAGAAAAGAGTACGGACAAGTGCAAAGTTGATACCACTTGCTTGTACATCGGAATTGGGGACTAGGACATGGTCCGAGAGCAAAGCTGCTTTTCTTCTGCCGCCTCCTCTACACGGTAGAGGGTGGCGCCATCCACCACTGCCTCCAGATTGTTTAGATCTGCATAGGGATCCTTTTGCAAGGTGACGACGATATGTTGGAACACCCACTTCACCGTCTTTGCCGGATCTCCACGGCCACTCCTACCACCAGGGACACAGAGGTGGCCGTCTTTTCACTCGGAGACCTTCACCAACCCCACTCTGGATACACACTTTGGCGTGCAAAGTCTAGGGAAAGTCCTTCTCCTTGAAATGCAAATAACAAGCTTTGAGCCTGGTAGGCTCACTACGCAACCACCCCACTGTCATGCGGTTCTTGATGAGGTAGTCGTCCACGGCCCGAAAGCATCGCCTATGTCCTTGAACTCCCACCCAGCCGGGAAGGGTTTATCGACTTTGGTGCGTTTTGGTGCTTTTTGGCCAGGCGCATTGATGGATGACACTGCAAAAAGTCACCAGAAACAAATCACATACATAGCAAGAAGAAAGGGACTAAACATGCACCACAAGAAAAAGGAAACATGTACAATAGGGACAAACTAACGCAGGGTGTTTTGCCCTGCAGTGGTTCATTCCCTAAATGGCCTAGGCGCAGCTTAGGAATGGCGGACATCTCTAGCAATAACAGGATGACGACAACTTCAGTGTCCAATCTTGCATAAAAAATCTGGCGACAACCAGAAGGGGGGGAAGAGACACCTGGCTCATCCAGAACATGGCGTGCTAAGGATGGCAAAAGGGGACCCAAGAGTGCAGTCGTGAGACTTCCCACGTCCCCACCTACGGGACGCAGACCACCGTAATTGTGCACCCATAGTGTATGAACATGGGTACATAGTGAAAATATCAACAACGTAATACAGAGGATACCCACTTGGGCCCTTACCTGGGTGTAGGACGTCCTTTGCTATACTCAGCACCATGCCGAGGCAATGCACGGTGCCAGAGGGACGAGGGCGGAGGCGTGACGGACAGTGCTAGGTCAAATTCGATGGCTAGGACAAGATGGAAGGAAGGAGGGGTCGACACAAGGAAACCAATGTCAGGTTGGCATACGTTGCACCTGAACCATACACTGACTGGCTATTAGCATCACGGACCTTTGCGTCGATCAAACGTTTGGCATACGCCAAGGAGGACACGTATATGCAAGGTGGAGGCACCAGGATCTGTTCTACCTTGTGCATGCGACGTCCGATGAGTCGACGTGGTTCATGTCCCAAACAACAAGAACCAATGCCAAAAATGACACCACCCCCTCACCACAGTTCTCCAGAACAAGTAGCTAATGCTGTTTGTGAATGTTTTACACAACATATGTTCATTGGCAGTAAACGCCTTCACTCCGACAACATTGTACGGCACTAAATTTACAAAGATGACATCACACTGTGCTGAAATGGCAAACATGTTTTGAATGTGTTTGCATTTACACAAGAATTATTGAAGGCGTACCCATTGCTTAAAAGAAGGAACGGCATGCCCTTATGTTGTTCCTTTTTGTAATTGTATGGATACGATGTGAGCAGCCGTGGTATTCATGGATATGCCATACTTAAAACATAATACACCGGATATGAAGTGCCTAATTTCTTACACATGGATATGCTAGCTCAATAGTGTGCGCGGTCCGTGTATCTGATTTATCTTACTCAAAATATTCTCCGTGTGGTATACCGCTCATTAAAAGCCGGACTCGGGTATGTCATCTGTGTTTTGCCGGATGCTGGATGCGCGATGCCTAAGTTAAAGTGGTCCGGGCATGTTGTTCCAAAGTAAGTAGGTGCAGCACAACAGCTTTGGTCATGGTGTGTATCTTGTCTTTCCGTCCTTCTTGATAGTTGTCACATCCACGGTTCACACATTAACCACGTCATATAAAAATTTGGGTCTTTTCTAAGACTAGATCTAGCAAGCATGAAAAAACTGCTATATCCAAATGAACACGGTATGTCGATGCCGCATGTCATCTAGCAAGAGCATGCTGATGTCGTCAAACGTGAAAGAAGAATCACAAAACCCTCCATAAAAGGTACTTTTTTCACAAAGGTTTGTGATCGCTTTCATTGTGGGGTCCAAAACACCCCATGTGTTGAAATAGAACCTGATGGGCCTCACAACCGCGGGGCCAAACAGGAGCCCGCAGAAATACAAAAACCCTAAAACCCCAAGTGTAATTTGGGGTAGGTTTTGAAAGCAGTTTGCTTGTGTTTAAATGGGTTTTTTCCTTCAGAAGAAAAAAAAGAAAGGTGTTTTTTGCTAGATTGTGATCAAGCAATAAGCCTTTCTTTGGACTCGCAAACCCCCATTTGCGGATGTAGAATTTGGTATTTGCACAAACTTCATCCGTGTAAACATATACAATTACAGGTGGGGTTTGCGGGTCCAAAAAAAAGGTCTTTTTTTATTTTGATAGATGTTCCGGGCTGAAAACACCTCCCAATGGGCCCCCTTCCGGGAACTACTATGATGGCAATTGCTGCTCCGTTTCATGCCCTCCAGATTGGGCATCGGCTAGGTCAGGCAATACAGCTCCATCCAGGGAAAGAAAGGCTAATCGCTAGATCCCAATTCTTGCAACGACAAGGATGACACATCACTCCCCTTGCTTCGCTCCATCGGCGACTTGCTTTGCCGATCCAGCATGGCCATCAAAATGGATGTGGCATGGTTTTATCTCAACATGATGGGTATGGCGTGGTGAATATGGAGGTCACGGATATCCCAGGCTTATGTTGATGCATNAATACAGCTCCATCCAGGGAAAGAAAGGCTAATCGCTAGATCCCAATTCTTGCAACGACAAGGATGACACATCACTCCCCTTGCTTCGCTCCATCGGCGACTTGCTTTGCCGATCCAGCATGGCCATCAAAATGGATGTGGCATGGTTTTATCTCAACATGATGGGTATGGCGTGGTGAATATGGAGGTCACGGATATCCCAGGCTTATGTTGATGCATGCGCAGATATAGCAGGTAAAACGCCCTTGGCAAGCCCAAAGATCAATTAAGTAGGCCCCATGAGCAAAAGCCCATTGATCTACTTCATAGGCATGTGGACTTGTTCAACAAGCCCACATACCAGGCAATTTTCATGGTTGGGTGTCTTTCGATCACAAAATGTACTGGAAGAAAACATATTCCCCTTCTCCACACAACCATATGATTTTTTTTGGGTCAAAACCATAGGCTTCTGCAACAAATTTTACCCCTACATTTGGCACTATGTGATGTAATCTCTCGTGGAGTTTTAAGTGTTATCATGTTTTTTTATATAATGTCGAAGCAAGCTACCTTTGCCTATGTCTTTATTTTTAACCAGCAAGACCCATGCACCATTCCATCAACCTGGCACAAAAGGAAAAGCAAGGACGCCATGATCCCAACCCCGCGAGTCACCCAAAAAGCTAGAAAAGCCCACAATTCAGCAAGGCCAAAAGATGCAAGCAAGCTTTGAAAGTTACAATACCCTCTATCATGGTTTGTTTTTGTGGCGGTGATAATATAGATAAAAGAGGTCTTCATCCAACTTGGATAACTTGGATGCACAAGCATGCACTTGTGTAAGCAGAGGAAGAAGACACAAGAAAAACATAATCTAATATTGTTTGGGTTCACACTCCAAATGCATAGTATCATACGAGAACTATTTTAGAACTGAAACCAAGACAAGAACACCTATAAGAACTAAGGCCAGAACCACATCAATAGC
>SZWC01031446.1:6033-16409 GCA_023375785.1 Penium margaritaceum | reverse complement strand
CCCTCGCTCATGGCCCACATGCGGAAGCGTGGTTCCCAGGACATGAAGTCGTTCCTAGTCCAGAAGACGGGCGGGTCTGACTCAAACCACTTGGGTGGCTTGACCGTCGGCAGAGCGACGGCTGAAGTCACGGTTGGGCCAGGCATAGAGGAGGCACCCCCCTTACTCAGGCGGCCCTGCAAAGCCAGCTCCTCAAAGCTCAGAGGGTGGTGAGATGAGCTCGAGCCAGCGTCGGCGTTGGAGCTTGTGTCCTAGAGGGCGGCATTGGCCTTATGTGCCCGACGGCGCACCTCCAGGCGGATGAGACGTGCTTGTAGTATCTCTTCCTCGCCCTCCTTGCCAGAGTCGGAAAGGTTCTCCGCGACTTTATTAGCATTACCGCTGTGGGCGAGGTGGTCCTCGCTCTGGTCAGCGGACGGATGCTGCTAGTGCTGCTAGGACTGTTGCTGCTAAGGTAGTAAGCCCCTGATCAGATCCTGCAACTCAGTGACCTGCTTTGTCAAAGCATCGCGGCTCTCGGCCTACTGGTCAGCCAGTGCGATTACCAGGCGCGCGAATGTCGTCGGGCTCGGCGGGCGCTGCTGCTGTTACTGTTGCAGCTGCTGCTGCTGCCGCTGCTGCTGCTGCTGCTATTATTGCTGCTGCTGCTGCTGTAGCGGCGGCTGCTACTGGTGCTGATGATGCTACTGCTGCTGCTGTATAGTAGCCGCTGCGGTGACAATGGTGGAGCCCCGCATTGGCTGTTGACGAAGCTGCCATCTGCAGCTGCGGCGGGGGTTTGCTTCGGCATGACGGCTGGTTTTCTGGAATGCCCGCTGTCTTTTGTAGCGGGAATATCAACCGCGGAGTTGGCACGACGGAATGCCACAGCGGAGTGGTCACCGCGGAGTCTCCGCGGAGACATCACCGCGGAGCTGTCACCGTGGAGTTGCCACCGCGGATCTGCCACCGCCAGTTTTATTGCGGCGGAATTCCGCGGTTTTTGTTGCGGAACAGCAGCCGCGGTCACACGGAAGAGCAGCCGCGGTTGCGGACGCAAAACGCGGCAAAGTGCCACAATCCACCGGGGCGTCCGTTGGTGCATTCCGTAACCGCCGCGGAAATCTCGTGTCTGGCGAGAGCAGGACGACCGCAGAACTGTCGCGGACTTGCGGCCGCGGAGCACCAGGTGAACCACCGACGGAACACGAGCGCGCTCCAGAACCACCATTGAGCTTCCGTCGTGGAGTGTCGCGGATCCTCAAAACGACGTGAATCTGCCACGGCGTCGTCACCATGGGGTCGTCACATCGGAACGACACTAGCTACCGCGGCAGAGTCGCGGCACTGTTGACGCATTTCGATGCGGACGCGGAGTTGCTGCGTCGGCTGCGGAGTTCGACTACGGAGTTGCGGATTTCGCATCACTGCGGAACACCTGAAGTTTCCTGCGGATCGATTTTTGCTGTTGCGGAACGGCCGCGGAGCTCTTCCAGATATTTTTAGAAAGCAGTGGGAACGATAGTGGGTCCTCCCAGGACCTCTCGCTGAGATAGGGGGCGATGCTGCTGCTCCTACTAAAGGCAACGGCTGCGGTCGCTCACTGCCACTACGGTTGGTGGATCTCTGCTGCGTAGCTGTGTGAGCACTGGCAGCTTCCTAGCACTGCTGTCGCTGGCGTGGCAGTACAAGCCGGCCAGCTAACTCACTAGCACACACAGGTGGAGGTGAGAACAACAAGGGGCTGGCTAGGGACACAAGTACAAGTGTCAGAAGCTACAAATGTTGAATTGTGCAGAGAGAGTTGACAACTAAGGCCTGAACAGCCTAAATAGTGTCACGGCCCTAGTGGATGTGCACACACACGGCGCACTAGAGCGTTATCTTCTAGCAGGACAAGATAGTGGCAAAAACACAGTTTTGATCATAACTCCTTATAGACACGTCAGAACAACAAGCCGTTTGAACCAGAATGGCCGCATCAACGAGATCTAGGTCCTGATAGGCTCCATGCCTATGTGTTATCCCACAGCAAAAATCTAAAAGATACGAGAGTCTTCTGGGCACCCGTCGCTGCCGGCCGCCGGCCTTCTGCCACCGTCGTCAGTCTCAGGGATCTGCACGTGAATGGACATGAGCCGAGGGGTCACCGCAAGCCGTGTATGACACACACAACGACAATAAGTACCTGCCGTGGCGCACGGCGGGTGCCGCACGCGGCAGTGCAAGATCTGTCATTAAAGCGGCCCAAAACCATTGTTTTGGCCGTACCTCTGCGCAGACATGTCAGAACGCTAGGCCGTCTGAACCTAGACGTGCGAGATCAAACGCCGGAGGCTACGACTGGTCACATGCATGCATCCGGCATCAAACAGTGGACACGCAAAGCAAAAACATGCAAATCGGGCCCACGGCCAGTCCACCGGTAAACTCCTGCGTGTTGCAGAAAAACTGCAGGAGGTCCTGGGTAGCGTCCAGAGCTCTGGAACGGTCGTCGGTCAGCTCCAAGCTGATAGTCCGCCACCAAATGATGCACCAGTACCACCAGGGTCCGCATCAGGGATCTGCATGAGTATGGCACGGCCGAGTGGTCACAGTAAACTGTACAAGTCGACAGGAACGTCACAAATCACATCACTTCCCCATAACCCAATGGTACGCATGTCCATACACGTGCAGCACTGAGACGAGTACAACAACGAGTGCAACGACAAATGTGACACGGACACACACACACCTCACACTCAACCACTCTCAAGCAAGGGACGAAGTCCAACAGAACGAATGGCCATGAGGAAATTTCCGCGTGCTAGTGCCTTCGTCAAGAAGTCAGCACGGTGCATGTCAGTGCCAACCCAAATGACGGAGATCACGTGTCGCTCCACCAGATCACGCACAAAGTGATGCTCAACCGTAATGTGCTTTGTGCGAGCATGAAAGACATGAGAGTTCTTCGCAATGGCAAGAGCATGCTGGTTGTCGCAAAGAAGCACAATGGCGGGAACTGATTGGCTAAGCTCAAGGAACAGGCGCTGCATCCATACCGCCTCAATAGCCCCTGCACCCAGAGCAACGTACTCTGCCTCCAATGAGCTACGTTTAATGTAGCCCTGCTTCCTACTGTGCCAGGACACAGCGGTCCCACCGAGCAGGAACACGTAACCGGTGCGACGGCGTCCATCTGGGCTCCAGGCCAAGTCATTGTCGATGTAGCCGTTAAAGACCACCGAACACTGCCGGCAAAAGCAGAGTCCGAGGTACGGTGTGGAGATCACGTACCGCACCACCCGCACAGCCACGTGAAGAACTCTAGCGCATGGAGCCTACAAAAATGGGCAAGGAGTTTGATGGCAAATGCGATGTCAGGACGTGTGGTAGTGGCCAGGTACATCAGAGATCCGATGAGACAGAGGTACATGGTCACATCCACTATCTCCACCAGCTGTGTGGGATCGTCCACCTTCAGGGCATCCTGCCCTTTAGGCGTGAGAGGTGTGGAAGCCATGGGCACTACGCCGAGGAGGTCGCAGAAGCGCTCCCCCAGAACACGTGCGTATCGGGCTTGATGCAGTAGTAGAGTACAACGTCTGCGGTCTCGCACGATCTCCATGCCGAGAAACACCCCTGCAGTACCAAGGTCCTTCATCCTGTAGGCAGTCTGGAGGACAGCCTTGGCCTCCTTCACGGCCTCCAGTGAAGGAGACGCGATCAGAAGGTCATCGACATAGAGTAGGATGGCGGTGAATCGCTCAGACGTTCATCAGATGAAGAGAGAGGGATCTGCCTCGCTTTGTACATACCCCACACGGATCAGGGTGCCAGTAATCTCTTGGTTCCAACACCGAGGAGACTGCTTGAGGCCATACAAGGACTTGCGCAAGCGCCAGACCTTGAAACCGCCCTCAAAGTCGGGTGGCTAAGCCACGTAAATCTCCTCATCCAGAGAGCCATAGAGGAACGCATTGTTCACATCCATCTAGTATAGTTCCAAGTCATGCTGAGCCACTACACCGAACAGAGCTTGAGCTGAGGTCATGCTGCCGATAGGGGCAAAGGTGTCATTGTAATTGATGCCCTCAATCCGAGAGTACCCCTTGACGACCAAGCGAGCGTCGTGGCATTCCAGTGAGGCATTTGCCTTCACTTTCTTGCCAAAGACCCACTTCACCTGAATAACCTTCCTCCCAGGTGGAAGGTCGACTAGCTCGTAAACTCCATGCTCTCGGATGGCGCGAAGCTCATCCTTGTAGGTAGCATGCCAAGCGTCAGCATCCTGTGATGAGAGAGCTTCCCTCAATGTGCCCGGGTCAGGCGCCATAGAGGGAGAGCTCTGTGTGGCAAGAGCGCACGCCTCACTGCTAGGTCTGACGACCACAGGATCGGCTACTACATCACAAGTGATATGAAACTTGCGTGTGACGAGGTCGTGCCCTACGGGACACAGTGGATGTACCTTTGTGTGTTCAGTACGGACACTCAGGCATAGGGCCTTTGTACCGGGATCACCACTCGCGATGCTGCGAGCTGAGCGCCTGGGTTCGGGACCAGACACTCGCTGAGCTCCGGAGTCCAATGGTCAAAGACAACCGCCAAGTTCACGAGAGTAACCCGGGCTCACCTCAGGCTCAGGAACGGGCACAATCACAGCTTGGGAGGGCTGAGGCAAGGGAGCTGGTTATGCCGTGCGAGGAGATGCGGGTGTGGGAGATACGGGGCTTAGTGTCACAGTAGGAGGAGGTGAGGCAGGTCCACGCACAGAGGCAGGAGTGCCGGCAGACACAGGTATGGTCACAAGACCACGCACATGTAAACGATCATGGGTACCTGTGGGGTGCGAGGGGAGAGGGGTAGAAGCCGGCATGGCTGGAGAGATCTCTAGACCGACAGCGATGATCACTGGGTCATCAAGAGCCGAAGAAGTGGAGGGAGCTCCAACGGACACATCAGCCATCCGAGCGGTGCTCGCACGCAGAGACTCCCCCATCCGTCGAGAAACCTCACACATAAGAACGTGTGTGACGGACAGCGAAATGATCGAAGTCAGATCACGGTAGGCGAGGGACTCAAAGAAGAGCGCATCGCGTGACTCAACAATGCCACGACAAGCAGGGTCCAAAAAAAGCCATGCCTTCAACTGTGGGGAGATGTCGACGAAGGCACACCCCGCGGTGAGACCTTGGACCCCTGCTGGTCCTAGGTGTACCACACAGAAGCCAAGGATCCCGAGACGCAAGTGAGTCACAGGTCAGCACTGTGGCCGAACCAGAGCTCATACGGTGTGACGTGGTCTGGAAGAGGACCGTGCGAGAGGCGGTTCCAAACCCAAATCATGTAGGCAAAGCCTTCAAAAACGAAGGACTTTGGAAGACCGCACTCAGACCGCATAGCGCGAACCGCATCTTCCATGGTGCGGTTCCAGCGCTCAGAAATACCATTATGCTAAGGAGTAGTAGGAGCGGAGACTTGGTGAAAAATCCCGTGCTCGGCGAAGAAGCTGTCCCTCTTGCCAAGAAACTCGCCGGCGCGATCCGAGCGGAAGGTGTGTAGCGTGTGGCAGGACTGACGCTCAGCCATCACAAGCCAAAGGAAAACCGCGAGAACGGCGTCACTCTTCTGGCGCAGGCTGTAGACCCATCGCATCCGGATGAAGTCATCAGTCAGGGTCAGGATGTATCAACCCCGATCGGAAAGAGACTCGACAGGAAGGGGACAAATAAGGTCTGAATGGACTATTTCAAGAGGGCGAGGTGCGCGTGAACGAGAGTCAGGGTAGGTGCAACGATGCATCATACCCTGAGCGTAGAAGAGACAGTCGGTCTTGGGCGGCTTCTCCAAAGAAGTCGCGTCAAGACTGAGGGCAGGTTGTGTCCGAATGAGCTTCGACATAGTGTCGGAGCCTACATGACACAGGCCATGATGAAGCAATCGTTGTTGTTCAGGAGACAGAACACCAGTGAAAAAAACATGAGCGGAAAGGGGAGGGGGAGCAAGGAGCAGAAGTCCGAGAGACACAATACAGGTAATCCACAACAAAGGCACAAAGAACAACGCTATGAGTGTCAATAGCAGTCACAGTCGTGGACTCTACAATGTGCTCCACAGAGAGTCCCATCAGTGTACAAGAACATACAGAAAGCAAACTGAGCTCAAGATCAGGCACAAACAGCACCTCGGAAAGATACAGGGGGCGAGACGGACCATCAAAACATACGACCCCAACACCCTCAACTGGCAAGGACTGACCAGGGCCTGTGCGGATGGAACGAACAGACGCAACAGGGCCGAGAACAACAAAATCACTACGAAGAAAGGTCATGTGATGAGTGGCACCGGAATCGCTTAGCTGCTGCTGCTGCTACAGCATCAGCTGTAGCAGCAGCCGCGCGGCTGCATTCGGAGAGGCCACCGAGCAGCTGCGTGCACGGCCATGGCAGCAGCTGCGCGTTGCTGCTACTGCCGCGCGCTACGTCTACTACACGCTACTACCGCCGTCGCGCGCTACATCTGCTACTGCTATTGTCCTGCTACCGCCGCCACTGCTGTTGTGGTGATGCCGCCGCTGGTGTTGTGCTGCTGCCGCTGCGTGCTGCTACTGTGTTGCTGCCGCCGCGCGCTATTGCCGTCGCTGCTGTCCCCCTGCTACTGCTGGTGCTCAATGCTGTTGCTGCTGCTGAAAGTGCCAATGTCGTCAGTTGCTAGCGACTGCAATCTAGTGCAAATGTCGCCTGTTGCCGCTAGTGGCTGCTACTCATGCAGTCTCACATGGTGATGGTGAGCGACGTCGATGGCAATCGGCTGTCGTTGTCGATAGGTCCCTATGGATCTGCTGCAACAGTAACTTTCATTTCTACTACTCTGCTGCGTCTCTGCTACACAACTCGATGAGGACTTTCTCACTTCTCTGATACCAACAGAAGATGCGTTGAAGCTTCCTAGCGACACAGCCGCCGACTAGGCGTCAGTGCCTGGTCAGACGGTGATGACAGTCACAAGTCATGCACACAACGGCAAGGGTCCGGCTAAGAGACACTAGGCAAAGTGTCAGAATGCTTCAGTAGCATTTGCAAAGAAAAATGACAAATGACAGGTCCATGGCATAAGTACCTGCCGCGGCGCACGGCGGGTGTCGCACGTGGTAGTGCAAGATCTGTCCTAAAACCGGCCCAAAACCACTGTTTTGGCCGTAACTATGTGCAAACATGTGAGAACGCTATGGTGTCTGAACATAGACGTGCAAGATCAAACGCCGGACGCTACGACTGGTCACATGCATGCATCCGGCATCAAATGGTGGACACACAAAGCAAAAACATGCAAATCGGGCCCACGACCAGTCCACCGATGAACTCTACGTACTGCAGAAAAACTGCAAGAGGTCTCGGGTAGCGTCCAGAGCTCTGGAGCGGTCGTCGGTCAGCTCCAAGCTGGTAGTCTGCCACCAGATGATGCACCGGTACCACCAGGGTCCGCATCAGGGATCTACACGAGTATGGACACGGCCGAGTGGTCATAGTAAACTGTACAGGTCGACATGAACGTCACAAATCATAACAGTAGCACGCAAGCCTAGAAAATTAACAAGTGACTCATAGACGTGTACAGACAAAGGGCAGCACACACGCCATTGAGAGAGGAGTTCTTGGTGTTGGTGTGTGGGCTTTGGCCTGTCATCCTTCTGAGGATAGCGTGGTTAGTTTGTGTCTTGCATGATGCTCTTGTTGAGGTTATGCTGGTCGAGACTCGCGCACCTTGTGACTTATACCAATTTGACGTGGAGACCCATTACCTCCATGCATTATGTGCGTTCCATGCATGAGAGCAAGTGTGGTTGATTCCCAGACCCCAGAGACATGTTCCAGGGTCATGAGGAGACCTTGTTCCTTTGTATCTCTTCTGTGATGGTTGGCACGTGAGTGTGTGATTTATGTGTTGCAGGTCAAGATCCGGGCACTTGGCGAGCTACACCATTGTCACGAGGAGACCTTGTATTGTGGTTGGTGTTTACGACAGACACTGAATGTGGTTCCTCACTCGTCATTTGTGGTGACGGCTTGTTAGTTTGTCTGTCAAACATGCAAGTGACCTCTTGACTCCTAGTCACACACACACCATTCCTGTAGGTGACTAAAAACAATTGGAGCTATGGTGCCGTGCATCACTAGCGTCTCTGCCGGGTGCAAGATCGGTGGTCGCGACCATGCTCAGCTCTGTTGGAGCTGATATCTTGCTGCTTCAAAACCTTTGGTGATGAGCCATATGATGGCGGAAACATGAGAGATATCTTGAAAGATGCATGCACCACATACGCTCGTGGTCGATGCGGTTTGTGGTTTTATGTACCTTGTATGTTGTGCTTGCTGTCTCGTTATTGCCCAGGTTGCTGATCTTACGAGGCCACACACTCAGTTGCTCTGAGGTCTGAGAAACCACGGCGACCTTGTGGCTGAACCGTTTGGTTCGACCCTGGGGTGGCGGCTTGGCCCACTTTGAGCTCTTCGAGTGGGTGGCCCAGTCAACCGCGGCTGAGAGATCGCTTGTCACTGACTCTCCTTACTCTTGCTCTTGCTACTCAATCAAGCTTGTTCTTCACCAACTTCTTGTCCCACCCATTGCCATGACTGCCGTGTGTGGTGAGCTTGCGTAGTAGTGAGTGCATGTTGGCCTTCTGCCGCTGCCTACTGGTATCAGAGCTGGAGGGAGAGACCCCTCCATTCAATCGATCCATGGTGGCTTGTGGTGCGGCACACACGATGTTCACAGGTGCATAATCACGACTGGGAAACTCTTGTCCGTATTGACATGGTGTGCCCCTTGCCATGAGTGCTGTTGATCGTACTCCCTGGTTCGACCACTGAGGAGTGGTCGAACACCTGATGTGACTTTAGATTTGGATTCCTTGGATTTTTCCATGCAAGATCGAGCTTTGAATCGCTCGATTTGAGTGAGTATTCAGAAAGTTAGCCTAGCCCGAAAAACGGGTGTTGGGTGGGTGGAATCTGGTACCCGCCATAGGTGGCGGGATATTCCACCACCAGGNGAAAGCTTAGATCACAGGCTATAAGGATCTGATGTAATATCACTATGCTAAGTAACAAAAACGTGTTTCGATTCAGATCTACTGAATGCGACGTGTTCTGCCCACTCCTATCCGTGATCCTTGTGCTCCACACTCTTCACCAAAGGTGTCCATTGGCTGCCCAAACCTTGGTAGCGTGAACCACTGAGAGCTAGGCATCCTTGAGGGTGCCTCCACACTCACTAGAGCCAACAAAAGGGTTATGGGCCCACGTGCCTAGACGGACCCTAGATCTTCAAGTTTCACGCTACCACCGCGCGCCATGGCAACGACCGAGCAAGAGAGCATCGGCGCCGTCTCCAAGTTTGATGGGAACGGCTTCCCCTTGTGGAGGTGGCAATTTGAGGTCTACCTTGATGACAAGGGCCTGCTTGAGCTGGTCAACAGTGAAGAGACCACGCCTCCGGATACCGGAACGCCGGAGGAAGTGGACAAGTACAAGAAGCGCAACAAGAAGGCGCTTGCATTGTTGGTGTTAGCGCTTGCTCCGCCGCAGCGCGCACTGATTCAAGGATGCACGGAGGCCGCGAAGGCCTGGAAGAAACTTTGCACCATCTACCAGTCCACCAACCTTGCTAACCAGCTCTTCGTCTTCAAGAGGCTCGTCACCCTCCGAGCCAACGAAGGCGACGACATCATGGAGATCCTGCAGCAGATTGAGTCCCTCACTGCCGAGTGCGTAGCCACCGGATGGAAGGTCGACCCTGAGCTGCAAGCTATGATCCTCCTTCTGGCCTTGCCGGACAGTTGGAGTCCCATGATCACCGTCGTAGGCGGCTGGTCCGCCGATGAGCTGAAATACCCAAAGGTGGCTGAGTACGTCCGCAACGAATGGATGCGGCGTGGTGGGAGAGAGAGCGGGGCAACATCAAGTTCCGCCTATGCCGTCCGCCCTCAAGGTAGAGGGGGAGGCAAGAAGGGGAAGAGTGCTAACCAGGGCACCAAGAGAGGTGACAACAAGGGGGAGTGCTACAATTGTGGCAAACAGGGCCACTACGCACGCGATTGCCCCAACAAGAAGTCGGAAGAGCCCAGAAAGGGCGGGAAAAAGGACACCCAAGCCATGATGGCAAGGGAGTCTACCGACTTGACAGATCCGGAAGTCACTGTGATCGACTCCGGATCAGGCCGCCACACACAATGCAACCGGGCGGCATTCGTCACCTACGGCGCCACCGAGCGGCGCATGACAGTGGCCAACGGCAAAACAGAGTTGGCCGCGGGCGAAGGCAATGTTCGCATTGAGTCGGTGGTGAACGGGAAAGTCATTCCGTGCACCATCTACGACGTGCTCCACATGCCCAACTTTGGGGCAAATCTG
>SZWC01031443.1:0-13009 GCA_023375785.1 Penium margaritaceum | reverse complement strand
TAGATATAGATATAGATATAGATATAGATATAGATATAGATAAAGATATAGATATAGATAAAGATATTGATATAGATATAGATATAGATATAGATATAGATATAGATATAGATATAGATATAGATATAGACATAGATATAGATATAGATATAGATATAGATATATATATATACAGATATAGATATAGATATGGATATAGATATAGATTTATATATAGATATAGATATAGATATAGATATAGGTATTGAAAAAGATATAGATATAGATATAGATATAGATATAGATATATATGTAGATATATATATAGATATACATAGAGATATATGTATAGATATAGATATAGATATAGATACAGATATAGATATAGATACAGATATAGACATAGATATAGATATAGACATAGATGTACATATAGATTTAGATATAGATATAGATATAGATATAGATATAGATATAGATATAGATATAGATATAGATATAGATATAGATATAGATATAGATTTAGATATAGATATAGATATAGATATAGATATAGATATAGATATAGATATAGATATAGATATAGATATACATATAGATATACATATAGATATAGATATAGATATAGGTATAGATATAGATAGAGATAGAGATATTGATATAGATATAGATATAGATATAAATATATATAAATATAGATAAAGATATAGATAAAGTTATAGATAATGATATAGATAATGATATAGATAAAGATAAATATATAGATATAGATATAGATATAGATACAGATATAGATATAGAAATATTGGAATTCCTCGTGGCATACTGATTACCCCCTGTGTCTATCTGACAACTACCAAATTGTCCACACAAATTTCGAAAACGTACGAGCCGGTCCAACCGCATCAACGTCCCCAGTGCATCTTTCAACGACCGACGCAGATCTCCAACAGTCACTACCAACAGGCAAAGGTTGGTTGACCGCCAACACCTAGGTACAAACTACACACCAAAGGTCTAACGTCGAGAATCTAGGCCACCAAGGACTGTGCCAAACCATTGGAGCCACTTTGTGACACCATTCTCATCAGCACCAGAAGGAGCAAGATAGTGGTTTCAGAGATTTGGGTCGTACCGCCCACCTTAGGAGTAGAGCATTCTGTAGGTAGATTAGGAGTTTTGCTTGTCTCTCTCCTCAGCTCGGGCTTTGGCCCTTCCCCTTTTTCAGCTGTGCGACATGGCTGGCTGCCATGTCTAAGCATCATATCGCATTTGAGCTGTTATTTTTTGCATCATCATTATCTTGCAAGGCCTAGGCTCTACCCTGCCTCCGGTTTACTCTCTCATTGCTCAGTCTGCTCCTCGGTGCTATGGCCTCACTCATCGCTCATTGCTCATCGCTCATCGCTTATCGCTCATCGCTCAGCCTGCTCTTGGAAGCTGCGGCTTTCAAGATTCATCCTTTAAATTCCTATGCCGTTATCTTAGCTGTTTCCTCCCATCCTCGTCCCACGTGTCATCGGTGCGGCCATCGTGCTTTCGTGGCCCGTGCCTCATGGCTTGCATTTTGGTACTGCCACCAATTATCCATGCTCATGCAATCCTCATGCTCTCAAATTTGTTCTTGCTTCTCTTAGTGCTTGTGCACATGCTCCGCACCCCATTTGGTTGATCTCATCACAATTCTTGTAGCGCTCATCCTCCAGACCGCAACCCATGTGTTCACAGCCTTTCCATAGATGCAAAAAATCTCCCAATGAATTTCATGTTGTCATCCTTTTTATGAAATGGTATCAGAGTAGAGGAAACTTTCCTGGCTCAATCATCGTCACAACGTCTCCCTTTGCCATTAAAAATGTCACATTTGCAGCAACAGCCGTACGATTAGCACAAGCAACATCATCTCCTCAGATTATAGAATTCCTCCCCCTTTGGAAACACGGGTATACGGTACACACATCCAATCACTCTTAAGAGCAGCACTAAACTTTACGGTCCTCATCATTCATCTTGCGGCACGTTAGCATATGCTGTCGTCTTGACCGTTTCTTCCCTCCTTTCAAAATCAGCACCCTGCAATCTTAGATAGAACTACTCAAATAGCCAACATTGCCTTAGTGGCAGTCTGACAAAACATAACAAAGGAAATCATCAATTTTCTTGTGGTGCAAGAATACAACCTGCTCTCTTGGCCACATCTTCATCACATTCATCCGCATCCTTTCATTACTGAACAATCCGCGGAAGAGTTGCATAATGTTAGATATCACCAGCATCTTTGTGATGCAACAATAAAAATTGTTCCCTCATTCACCCATACTCCTTTCACTACATCACAACTCAGTAAGAAAGACAGCACTAGCTGTATGTTCTCATCAACCGTACAAAAGTAGTAGCAGAAGCAGCATCCGCATCACATCTTTCATATTTAACCTTCAACCTTTCTAGGAGCATGGTTTCACTTCGTATTCAATCAGGAAACAATAACAAGAGCAGCATCATGAAATCGAGCATCATATATTCTCTTTTTCCTCTAGACTCAACAGCACCACCTGTCCCCTTGTCCGGCTCTCCCCCTCCTTCAACACAAAGCAGGGACCTCTGTCGTACACTCTACCTCTCTCTTCTCGGCAGTCTTCATATCAGCACGCATCCCCACACACTGTTGGAATTTTCTCTCTGTGGCTCGAAATTTTGTATTTTCCCCTTGGACACCTCTTTTCCTCTTGCAGAAAAGTCCACAAGAAACATCAAGCCCATAGGAGCATTGCCATTCTTAAAGCTACATTGCTTCATGATTCAAACCTAGCCCAACAGCAACATAACGAATATCAAGACACCCAACATTAACCACCTCAACCAAAATTGTCACAGACAACAACGGATCCCTCTCAACAGCCTATCAGTAGCATCACTTTTTGTTTCCGCATCTCTGCGACCTTTACCATCAACGCCATAGGACTATAACAGCTACATCTCCAAAAACAGCTCTTAATTTTGTTGTATTAGCAACAGCAGACTGCAAAGCCACACAACATTGCCATCACGGACCTACAACTTGACAACATCCACTGCCCTTTCAACTGCTCCTCCATCTTAGCGAGTAGCTTTCCTTTCTTTTCCGCATCACATGCCTATTGCTTCATCACTGTCATTCAACATATCTCCAATCCATTGCACCCAGCATTCTCAAGCCAACCTCCCCTTCTCACACTGCCTATGCGGCGCATTGACAATTATCAAGCCCTCGCCATTTCTAATCCTCAAAGCCATTCTGGTAACCTGCACTAGGCCTCTACTCGACCCACTCTACACCAACCCCGAAATCAATCTACCTCCTCATTGTTTTTCATCCCACCGTCAACACATTGCACAAAGTCATCTTCTTTTGTCCCTCCATCATTTGCCACACCCATATGGTGTTACACCACAAATCTTAAATAGCCTCATCAACCAGGAGGACCACTTCTCTAAGAATACTAGGATAACCTTTTGTGGCTTGTGGCATTACCAAGGGGTGTCAAAAAGTACCTTAATACCCACAAGCCACACATCACGCACACTCACCATCCCATACTGAAAAGAGACTGACCCAAAGCATGCAAGAAGGGAAACGGGAAAATACGGGAAACTTCCTGTGGCAGACCGATCACATTTGCAGTTGTTAATGGACAACTCAAACGGCTGCAACATTGTCCACGCCACCCTCAGAAACCTACCGTCCGTTTCAACCACATCAATGGCCCAAGTGCATCTCCCAAGAACTGACACGGGTCTCAAACATTCATTGCCGACAGGAAAAGATTGGTTGCCCACAAGCGCCTTGGTACACACTGTGCACAAAAGGTCCAACGGCAAGAATACGAGCCACCAAGGATTGTGCCAAACTACTACCGGAGTGACTTCATGACACCATCATCATCAGGAGAAGAAGCAGCAAGAAATTGGTTGCGGTGACTCTAGTTGTACCGCCCATGTTAGGAGTAGAACATTCTCTAGCTAGCTCAGGAGTCTACTTAGTACTTATGCTCATACTCGCTATTGTACTAGTCACCATTTGATGGTCAAATGAGTTTCGCTTGTCTCTCTCCTCGGCCCTGGCTTCGGCCCCACCCCCCGTTCCACTGTGCCACATGGCTCACTACCATGTTGTTGGGTTTTTTAGAGCCTGTAGTGACGAATTCATCGTGTGCTCTAATGAAGCAAGTGAGTCTTACTATTGTCTAGGATCTCTGTGGCTTGCAAAAAAACCTTGTACTCCAATGTGCAGACGGAGATGTCTTGGATTGAACTTGTGATTGAAAACGAATATCAAGTACAAGTATGATGCAAGGAAATAGCGGTGAAACATAGCTCACCTCAATGCTCTTACACAACCTACCTCATCCAAGGGTGCAACACCTTGCTAGGCCTTCAAGGCTGTCATTGCAAGGGTCTCAGCATGGGCTCCAGCCTTCTCTCCACGCCGGCAGCCATTGCCAGACTTACTGGGTCGTCAAAGGACTTTTGACCCTCCTAGCCAAGTTGGCAAAGTGCTGCAAGGCTTACAGGGTCAAAAGAGGGGAACTCTAGCCAGACACACAACCTCTAGACCCTCCGAACCAGGTTGACGCAGGACTTCCAAACACACTGGATCAACAGAGGGAGACTCCAACACAGTTTAACTGTCCAGAAAGAATGAGCTCTCTAAAGAAGGGCTGAAGTTAGATACTAACTTTGGGCTCTCACCCCTAGGCAAAACTCCTCGCCCACAAATGAGCAACGTCAAGCAAGACAGCTCAAGCTAGGCAGCTTGAGTCTAGCAAGTAGTCTCGCCACCACAGTGAGGTAGTTAGGCCTTCACGTAGTCAAGGGACATCCTCCTGCCTAGGCTAGTAGACTGCTGCCAGGCTTATTAGGGTCTTGAGATGAGAGCGACTGCAGAGTCTTGGTCTGAGGCGGTTTGATGGAGATGGAATGTAGGTCTTGGTTACTTGAGTTACTGTTGGAGTTTCTTGCTGATTTGTTGGAGTTATTGGAGTTGTTGGAGTTTTTGGAGTTACTAGACTGATTGAGTCAAGTCTGCTTTTATACTGAGATCTTGGCAAGTTGACCAGCTGCTTTGTTCCCAGAGGAAACTTCCTGCTGCAAGGTCGTAGCTTCCTCCTCAAGGAACTTTTTCGGTCCAAGGGATGTAACTTCCTCCTTAAGGAAGCTTCCTGAAGTCTGACAGCTTGGCCGTTGTCCCAGCTGTTGAGTCGCGCATGTTCCTGCTGACGCAGGGTGGTCCCCACTTTTTTCTCCGCATGTAGCTGCTGGGTCGTGAATGTAGTAGCTGATGCAGCTACTGAATCATACATGTGGTAGTTGATGCAATGTTGAGTCATGCATGCACCACCTTATGTATAGTGGTCCTTGCTCAAGAGCTTTGCTTGCATGTGCTGATGCAAGCGGTCACAATAGTCCAGTCACGCATAGCCCCACCCTGACTGGTCTGGGCCGAGTACCCAGATGCTGACTAAGTTGGGTTAGCACGCATGCACAGCCTTGTTGTGAATGAAGCACTCAAAGATCCAGGCTCCTTCCCCCCCTTCAATCTGGATGCTAGAATTTAATTTAGCATGTACAGTAGAAACTTTGTGGTCAAGCCGGACCTGGGTCTTTACGGATAAAAATCCATAACTTATGTACAGACCTCCAATTGTCAATCTGACTGCGCCATGTCAAAGCTGTCACTCAGCGGAGTTATAGCTACATCCAACACTCCCCTTCAATAGGTATGCAAATGAATGCAGAGACTTGAGAGCTAATGATGCATTTTTTTGTGAGTAGAGAAATGAGTGATTGATGGAGGTTTTAGCTCCTCAAAAAATAAAGTCTGTTGTCTGTAGAGACTTCTCGGTTGCTCTTGGGTGTTCTCTGGATGCTGGGAATTGTTTTCAAGTAACGTGGCTCAAATCAGTCAAGTATCGCTTTGGAAAGCTCATTCTCAGCTTTCCTAGCATTTGTCGGGGCTATTATTTGGTCAGAGCAGGTTGGGTGGAGCAAGAAAATTAGATTGGGTGAGGTCAGGTTTGTCACCCTTCTCCCCAGTGAGGTTTCTTCATGCAGAAGCAACCTCCAACAGCGCAAGCCACCATGTCCCTCATGCACAGGCTGGAGTGTGCAGTGGAAGGCTCCAGAAGCTCATACTGACGTGGCACTTGCGAGGCAAGACCGCCACTGGGACCGCTTGCTTGGAGCACTGTCTTGTTGCAGCAACCTCTGATCAACGAGTATAAAAGCTCACCGTAATTCATTCTTTCATGGTGTTGCAACCTTCTGCTCCCCCTGTCGCCTCAACCACTTGCTTTGACGACTCTCCCCCACTACTTCAGCCACTTAGGTCAGGCACCCTCAGCTACTTCAGCCTAATTTTGCCATGTCTAGGGCAGCCATTGCGCCCCATGTCTTCTCTTGTTCAATTTTGTGTCTTCCTATGACTCTCTTGACCTCCATGGCTTCTCACACAACTAAAATGTCTTCATCGCTGTCGTGGCTGAATTTGCAATTGCCGTCGCGCGGGTGGTGCCGAATTGTGGGGTCTCGGCAGCTGTTGTCGACTGCAGCCCCGGGCCTCCATTTTCTTGTATATTTTCTTTCTTGCAATCCATCGACTACTTTGAGCAGAGCTCGCTGCTTGCTCATGTCCTAGCTCCATGGCCATGGCCACTGCTGGGGCCCCCACCACTTGCGTGTGGTACTCCGCCACCGCCCACCTTTTCCCATTTTTTTTGGTTCATCATCGCGAGCGGACTCCCTGCTCACTCGCTGATTGCTGGCCAGCCACCTTGCCATTGCGACAAGTGGCTTTGCGCTGGCCTGCTTTCCTAGCAGAGCCTTGCCGCGATCTTGCTTGCCGTCGCGGCAGGTTTTTGTCCCAGCTCGCCATAGAGGCGAGCTAATATGACGTCCAACGTGGACGTCGCTCCCCTGCGCCACACTGGCGGTCCCCTCCTCAGCCCTTGTTTTCCTTGTGAGAACGAGCATACAACTTTTTTTTCTTCGGACAAGCTGTTCACACAAACTTGCACTCCACTACTCGACTGTAGCTCAGCAGTCACCTTTGAGTTACAATATGCCTTTATTCCATTTTTTTAAGTGCTACTCCAAGCTCGCAGTTCACATGCAGCAGCCAGCTCTTCAAGGTCACTAGAGAAGGTGACACGTCTAGTTTCACCAACAAACATGGTAATGTCCACTTTGTAAAAAGTGAAACAAGATTTTCAGTGATGAGGATAATAACAGTTGCCTAGTGTTACTGGTGTTGCTTCTCCTGCTGCTGCCATTGCTTTGCTGCTGCACTGACTACTGATGAAGGAGGATTGACAGTGGTGAGAAGTAAACTCGCCCTCCAGGGGAGGAAACCCAAACTGGGTTCTGGGTGCTACCAAAAGAAAAATCTGAATCTCGGATTTTTTTAAAATCTAACAGGTAGCCTTTAGTAGACACAAGACGTCTCCCGTTTTTTTAGCTATTGATCTACTGCTTCTACTGGTGGTTGTTTCTTCCACCATCCAAAAGGCACCGCAAACTTGGTTGGCATTATAGCTCCGATCCCCATGACGGACGAGCTTAGCCACGTAGGTCATGATCACGACAAGTTGCTCAAAGGCCGTTCTCGGACCTCGGACTCCTCGCCTTTCCTTTGACGAGAACTTTAACTGCTACACGATTGCTTTATTTCCTGCTGTGGGATCAGTTGCTACTGAGCACACAGTTTGCAGAGTGTGACTTTTGGCCGTGAGGAGCAAACTTGCCCCTCCAACTTTTCCCTTTGGGGGGAAATCTAAGGACGAGGTGCTTCACTACTTTAGGGATCCGAATAGTGCCCCAACATTGTCGATGCTTATTCCTCCACCTACCGTCTTCATAGGATTTTGGCATTGAGCACAACTGCTCCATTTCTGTATGCCACCTATCCTGGTGGGCTCATTGCCTCCTTGTGCCGCTCCGGCAGGATTTTTCCATGGAGCACAACTTCTACGTTTGTGCATACCATGTGGCACCAGGTAGTTTTGCTATGTGCACCTGCCGCCCCGGAACGTTTTTGACATGGAGCCTAACTTGTCCATCTTTGCACGCCACCTGACACCAGGTGGGCTTACTGCCTCCAGTTGTCATTCTGGCAGGATTTTGCCATGGAGCATAACTGCTCCATTCATGCATGCCACCAGATACGTGTTGGGCTTATTGCGTCTACCTGTTATGCCGATAACATTTTGTCTTCTTCTCAGCTCACTGCATTACGGGCTGCTTCAAGGCTTGACCAAAACCTTAGCTCTCCCTCCCCCTGACTCCAAAATCCCCTTTTCCATTGCTTTGACAAAGTAAGTTGTTGCTAGTACTTTCATATTTGCTGCAGCTATGGCCGATGCCGACGTGCTCCTCTAGTGATGTGCTCAGGAGTTTAAATTCTATCGGCTGCTTAAAAGAGGGCAGAGCTCTCCTCGGATGCAAAATGAATCCTTGCTAGTGTTGTTTTGGTCAAGTCTAAAGATGCAAAAAGTAATGTGCTCTCACGGAGGGAATCCTTGCCATTGCATGTTTTTTTTAGCTTTGCATTGCCTTTGGATCCACACCTGCTTGTTGTCGCTAAGCAGCACCATGATGATGTGCGCGACCAAAGTGTCACACACCTTGACTACGGTTGCTCCACTACGTCATGAAACTATGTTGCCCTTGCCAGTGCCGACGCTACAACCAAATGGAGCTTTGGGATTTCATCCCCATTTTTTTGCTCAGATGCTCCCTTTTATTTGTCTTCTTCTTCTTCCTTAGCTGCTGCCCGGACGGCGTCATGGAATGGGTCTTGCGGTTGTGAGAAGCACATGTCAGAATTCTAACAAGTGTCTTTACCTTGGTGTAATTGTCACTGCTGCTTTGATGGTGGTGGGCTGCCCTGGAGTTCTCGCCATGCTCTTTCCTCTTTTATCGATGTTGTGTTGATACAACTGCTGCTCGTGAGTTCATTCTTTAAGCTCCTACGTACTTATGGCTCTATACAAAAATACCTTCCATATCAGCACTACTCTTACAGGTTGTAGGCTGGCTTCTGCCTGGTCGCCTGCTGCGTCGGTAGTGCATGTTGCTGTTGTGTTGGCTCTGTACAAGATGATGAAGAGTCAGCATGTCACACGCTTTGAGGCTCATGTGAACCTCTTTCTGCTGCCAAAGACATGGCCACCTAAACTGCTTTACTACACCATTAGCATTCAGCTACTGGGTTGTCTTCTGATGGATGGATCATGAGAACTCCGTCTGGGATGCGGAGCCGCAATCTTCTTTGTAAGTATACTTGTGGACGCTTGGCGAGGCGTCCAACCCTCTGACCACTAGTGCTGTCACTTTTCTCTCAAGTAGGCACTATCGTTGCGATTGCTGCTTGTCGTTATCAGACTACTGGTGGCAGTCTGGTTCCTTGGCCACCACTCCACCCTCCATGACCTCCTGCAAGAGGGCTGCTTGCCTTGGCTCTCTAGCAACCTGGGTTGTTGCCGATGGCATCACTTCTTGCAACTCGCAAATCAGTGCATGGAGTGTTGCCGAACCTCATGACATCATCACGTGGATATTTGAGAAGTACAGTTGTTTGTTGTTTTCTATTGTTTGTGGTGTTTGAAATCCTGGTGACACTACTCTATGCTTTGAAAGTTGCAATTCTTCCATTGTGGATGCTTCAAGGAAAACAACAAGCGTCTGCACACTTCTTCCATGAGCAGATGAAGCTGCGTTTGTGGGCTGCATATCGACATGCTCTGGAATGTCTGGAGGAGAATTGATTTGTGGCAGTCCTTTAGATGGCTTATGTGATGCTGATGAAGCCTTATTCAACTGTAATGCCTCATTCTGTTGCTAGATCTGCATCACCTCACCTTGAGGTTGAGCTGCGTGGGCAGCTAGCTACTCACAAGTATGCCGCTCCCACTGGTAAAGGAGCTAGTGCTTGCCAATCTGCTGCCGTTGCTCTATGTTTTCATGCAGGAAAGCTTGCTCCCCAGCTATCTCATGCTGACTTGTATCAAGTAGTCATGGTACGAGTGCCATGGATGGCACCTCCGTTGCAACGTGTTGTGGCTGAACCATGGAAAGCTGTGTCCTGCCTGACATTGCGGATCGTGGCACTTGCATATGCACTTGTATGAGAGCTTTCGGCGTAAACGTTTCCACATCTACCCGCGGGACTGATGCAGTTAATGAAAATGGTAGTTGTGCTAGTTGAAGCTGATGCTGAAGATGCACCTATTGTTGAATAATGGACAACTACTGCTGAAGCTCTTGACAGTAAGCTTCAAAGCTCGTGTGCTCATCTTTGGAAGGTAAGAGCGCAAGACACTCTTCAGACAACTGCTACCGCAAGGCTTTATTTGTATGCACGTTGTCTGAGCGTGCACTGGCCTGCAGCGCCTCCTCTCTTGAGTGCTTTGCCTTTTCAGCTTGTACTTGCTCCCTCCTTGGACCACATCCTTGGTCCATGCAAAAGCTTAGCATTGACAGGCCATTCAATTTTTGAGAGTCCGTGCATGGGCTCTTTCTGTTGAGGTCACCAAAAACATCCTCAATAACTCCATGTGTGCAGGTTCGCCATGTCACGCACTCACCCTGCCACTGGTGAGTGATGACATTCGTTGTCATCCTTAAAAGTTAGAGCTATAACTATTACTTCTCGCTGGTGGCACGGGTCTGCTGCTCTAGTCGCATGTTGAGCATGTCTAGACGTCCTTGTCATCTGATACCATGTTGTGTTTTTTGGAGCCTGAAGTGACGAAGTCACCGTGTGCTATGATGCAACAAGAGGGTCTTGCTGTTGTCCAAGATCTCTGTGCCAAACAAGAAACCCTGTACTCCAATGTGAAGACACAGAAGACTTGGATTGAACTTGTTATTGGAAAAGACTATCAAGTACAAGTATGATACAGGGAAACGGCGACAAAACACAGCTCAGCTCAATGCTCTGACACAACCTTCCCCATCTAAGGGTGCAACACCTTGCTAGGCCGTCAAGACTGTCGTTGCAAGGGTCTCAGCACGGTCATCGTACTTTAAAATGATAGTGGCCTCTAGGTTGCCAGGGCAGCCTCCTCTCCACACTGGCAGCCATTGCCTGAATTACTAGGTCTTCAGAGGAATTTTGACCCTCCTAGCCAAGTTGGCACAGTGCTGCCAGGCTTCCTGGGTCGGCACCGGGGAACTCGAGCAAGACGAATAGCTTCTAGACCCTTCAAAAATGGTTGAAAAAGGACTGCCAAATACCCTGGGTCGACAGAGGGATACTCCAACATAGTCCGACTGTCCAGAAAGAATCAGCTCTGTAAAGCAGAACTGAAGTTAGACACTAAATCTGGGCTCTTACGCCTAGACACAACTCCTTGCCCACAGATGAGCAACTTCAAGCAAGACACCTCAAGCTAGGCAGCTTGAGCCTTGCAAGTAGTCAAGCCACCACAGTGAGGTAGTTAGGCTTTCAGGTAGTCAAGGGATGTCCTCCTGCCCAAGCTAGCAGATTGCTGCCAGGCTTACTAGGGTCTCAAGATGAGAGCGACTGTAGAGTCTTGGTGTGATGCGGTTTGGTAGAGATGGACTGTAGGTCTTGGTTACTAGAGTTATTGTTGGAGTTTTTTGCTGAGTTGTTGGAGTTATTGGAGTTGTTGGAGTTGTTGGAGTTACTGGACTGATTGAGCCCGGTTTGCTTTTATACTGGGATCTTGGCAAGTTGACCAGCTGCTTTGTGCCCAGAGGAAACTTCCTACTACAAGGTCGTAGCTTCCTCCTCAAGGAATATTCCTGGTCCAAGGGACACAGCTTCCTCCTTAAGAAAGCTTCCTGAAGGCTCACAACTTGGCCGTGGTCCCAACTGCTTTGTTGCACATGTTGCGGCCGACACAGGGCGGTCCCCACTCTTTGTCCCGCATGCAGCTGTGGGTCGTGCATATAGTAGCTGATGCAGCTGGTGAGTCGTGCATGTGGTAGTTGATGCAATGCTGAGTCTTACATGCACCACCTGATGCAGAGTGGTCCTTGCTCAAGAGCTTTGCTTGCATGTGCTTATGCAAGTGGTCCCAATAGTCCATTCATGTATAGCCCTGCCCTGACTATTTTTTTCCAAGGACCCAACATTGCTTGCTTACACTATGCGGTTGCTGACCAAGCTGGGTCACCAGGCATGCATAGACTTGCTGTGCGTGAAGCGCTCAAAGATCTAGGCTCCTTTCACCCCTTGGACCTCGATGCCACAATTTAATCTAGTAGGTATAGTAGAACATTCTTGGTCAAGCTGCACCCGAATCTTTACGAATAGAAATCTGTAACTTCGCGTACAGACATCCAATTATCAATCCAACTGCACCATGTCAAAGCTGTTGCTCAGCGTAGTTATTGCTCAATCAAACACATGTCTCAGCATCATATCTCACTACACCCATTGTTCCTTCCATCATCATTGTCTAGGAAGGTCCGGGCTGTGCACTGCCTCCTGTTTCCTTGTTCACAGCTCAGCATGCTCCTTGGTGTTGTGGCCTGGCTCATTGCCTGGTCCCGCTCGTTGAAGTTGCGGCTCTCAATATTCATCTTTGTGCATTTATACTCCTTGAATCGTGTATCATCATTGTGCCCATCGTCCTTCCGCGACCCGTACCTTTGCGTTGCAGCCTCATGGTCCACATTTCAATACTGCCACCATTTACCTTTGCTCATGCAATCCTCATTCTCTTATATTGGTTCTTGCTTCTCGTAGTTTTTGATAGAGGTAGAGAGAGAGAGAGAGAGAGATCTAGAGAGAGAGAGGGAGAGAGAGGGAGAGAGAGAGAGATCAAGAGACAAAGAGACACATAGTGAAGGATACAGAGAGATAAACATTAATGGATATAGTGAAAGTGAAAGAGATATAGAGATAGAGAGATAGAGAAAGAGAGAGAGAGAGAGAGAGAGAGAGAGAGAGAGAGAGAGAGAGAGAGAGAGAGAGAGAGAGAGAGAGAGAGAGAGAGAGAGAGAGAGAGAGAGAGAGAGAGAGAGA
>SZWC01031440.1:6383-22539 GCA_023375785.1 Penium margaritaceum | reverse complement strand
TATGTGGACTACATGAGAGTCTTCACCAACTACATTATCTTAGGACTGGGTGACGCAATGAGTAGGTCATCCACGTAGAGGAGTATGGCCACTAAGGGCTACGAAGGTGGACTCAAGAAGAGTGCTGAGTCGACTGTGCTACGAAAGCATCCTCCTCTCTCGAGTGTGGAGGAGATCTGTTGGTTCTAGCAGTAGGGTGACTATTTGAGCCCGTAAAGGGCCTTGCATGGCCGCCAGAATTTTCTTCCACCGTCAGTGAAGCCAGGAGGATGAACCATGTTAATCTCCTCATCCAATCGTTCATGGAAGAATGCATTGTTGACGTCAATCTGCTCCATTTCCCAATTGTGGTGGGCGACCAGACCCTGGAGAGCTCTTGCCATGGTGTATCGTTCGACTGGGGCAAACTTCTCATCAAAGTCGATGCCTAGAATCTTGGAGAATCCTTTGGCGGTAAGGCAAACCTTATACCTATCGATCGTGCTGTCAGATTTCAGCTTGCACCGAAGAACACAGCGAGCCGAAATGGCCATGCAACCAGGTGGGAGATTGACAAGCTAAAACACCTCATGTTCCTCGAGGGCGATGAGCTCCCCATGCATGGCCTTCTCCCAGAGGTCAGCGTCAACTGCCTATCTCGCCTGATGTATAGTAGTAGGCTCAGGTGGGAGTGGGGGAATTCCACTCACTACAAAGCAGACAGCGCCGCAGAAGGCAGCATGTCCCTCAAGGGCACTTTGGGATATGCACTCGTGAGCTACGAGTGCATATCCCACAGCTGAGTAGGGGTGGACCACAGTGACAGCTCAACCGAGTGCATCTAGTCCAATAGGTACCGCAGCAGAGTCAATCGCAGTGGAGGATGCACTGGAGCGAGTCCAACGCTGGGGAGGTTGAGTGGACCATGAACCATAATGCAGCGGGAGGGAGCAGAGTCTTCCTCCGTAAGTATACTGCTCTGGCCCGACTTGGGGGGCGTCAGGGACAGGAGGTGGTTCTGTCTCACCAACAGACGTAGAGGGCTGCAAAGCAGGCATCAGAGGGGAGACAGGGACGCCACGTGGGGAAGATTGTGCTATGGCGTCAGCGGACTCTGGAGTAGCACTGAGAGGCGCGGACTTGAACTCAGAAGAGATAGAAGGAGAAGGTGAATCGGGAAGCGTGTCAGGCAAAGAAGAGGGAGAGGGACCAAGGGAAGAAGGGACCTCAGAGGAGCAAGGGACCGTGAAGGAAGAGGGGGGTGTGGAGGAGGAAGGGACCGAACCAGATAGAGCTAGCAGAGCCCCTACAAGATTGGAGGCTGAGAAAGACCCACCCCCCCCAAGCCAACGGAGTGAGGATAGGGAAGAGGGCGGAGTGACACGTGACAGATCACGAGGAAAAACATCCTCAAAGAGGAGAGCGTGACAGGAATCGACAACACGGGCCTGGTCGGGTTCCCAAAAGCGTCAAGCTTTGCACAAGGCAGAGGCACCAAGAAAGGTGCAAAGACATGTGCAAGGACTGAGTTTGCCGTCGCGAAGGTCCTCTGTGACACATCCCCAAACACGAGCAAAACAAAGGTCGGCGCAGCGACCGAACGAACACTCAAACGGGGTGACATGGCAAGGGAGGGGACAGTGAGATGCGCGGTTCCAAACCCACGTCATGTAGGACATGGCCTCAAACGAGAAGAGAGGAGGGAGGTCAGAGGCACTGAGAAGAGTACGGACACCATCAACAGGAGTCTTGTTCTAGCATTCACAGAAGTTGTTTTTCTGGGGTGTATATGGGGCTGTAGCCTCAATGCACACCCCGCGAGATATGAGAAAAGGAGCAGCAGGTCCCATGAACTCCCCCCCACGGTCGTAATGAAAGACGTGGAGACGACGTCCACGGGCGAGTTCAGCTTGTGGAAGCTAGGACTCAAGATCGGAGTAGACATCACTTTTTCTTTAGGGCAAAGACCCAGTGCATGTGAGAGTATTTGTAAGTGAGACAGAGAACATAACGACCAAACCTCCCAAAAACGCCATGAGAAAGAGGTCCTATGACATCAGCATACAGGAGATTGAGGTGGTGGGACGTGCGGCATTCAGATGTGGAAAAAGGGGACCGATGCATCTTGCCTTGTGCGATGTCAAGGCAATCAGGGGGGCAGGGGACAGGGAATGTAGCAGCATCAAGGCCATCCGCGGGAAGCACACAAAGTAGGCTGTCAATGGTAACAGTGTATATGTCACACAAGCGGTGATGCGGCAGCTGCGTGTGCATAGGGAAGAAAGATCGAGCGAAGTGTACATTGGCAGTAGTGGCAGGAGCGGGCGCAAAGATAGGAACACGGAACAAGCGGTCATAGCGTTTTCCTTGTAGCAAGATGCGGCCAGAGGTGCGATGAGAAACAGAGGCAACGCCGTGGCTAGAGGAGAATTCCATGCCCTGATTGTCAAGCCTCGTGAGAGAGAGAAGTCTCAACTCAAGCGATGGAACATACAAGATGTCGGGCAAGAACAGTTTTCCCTAGGTCCACAAAGCCCACGACACCCACCCCCTGAACAGGGTGCAGCTGCCCAGAGAGGTTCACACAAAGCGAACAAAGCCAACAAGACTAAGAGAGACAAAGGACAAACGGAACAAGGTCATGTGATGGGTGGCTCTCGAGTCAAGGAACTAGAAGCCAGCAGGCACACAAATAGTGGAGGGACACGAATCACATTGGAAATGGTAGTGTGGGGGGAAAGACACTGGCCACAAGCAGCAAGACAATGGGGCAAGCGAACAGAGTTCCATTCCTCAAGACATCGGTAGGAGGACACTTGAGAACATGACCGGACACAGGACCACATAACCCCTCAACAACACACGCAAGTGACTCTGACCCAGAGTATCCACTTTCACCTCCCTAATGAGGAAGGTGACAGTGGTGGACGACATGTGAGAGGGCAGCGTCCAACTGGCGTTCGTCCTTAGATGGGTTCAAGGTTATGACAACCCAGGAAGAGGGGTGCTGGAGCACGTGCATGGGAGATGCCGAGGCAAGAGGCAAATAAGATCCGAAATGGGGGTCGTAGTAGACGGGCCCCATACCCTGGTGGCAAACCCCAAGGGTAAGGGAGCAGCGGCAGGGTTGCAGCTGTGTTGTAGGCGACACTGTCAACAAAGACAGAGGACCTGTGGCTGGCAGAAGTAGTGGAGGTGGTGGTGCAAGAAGAGGTGGCAGTGGTGCTAGAAGAGCGTGCCCAATGCGTCCGCATGGATGATTCAAGGAACTCGTTGTCTAGGAGAGCTGGAAACTTTGGTGCAGAGTGCCCAGTTGCGCCATAGTTTCAGCATGTGACAGTGCTGGGGGAGGGCAAGGACAAGTTGGTACCGCTAAAGTTCTTCCCTTTGCCCCGACCGGCCTGACCGCCTGCACCAGAGCCTCCGGTACCTTTCCCTCTCCCCTTTCCACGGCCACCACGCCCTCCACTTTGACTAAGAAGGGATGTGGCCGAGGCAGAGGGAGAGGACGTGGAGGAAGAAGAAGTGGAAGGGAGAGCGATGGAGGTAGCTGTAGCTGTCGTACGCTGGATGCGTTTGTTCTGGAGGGTGCTCCACAAGTGAGTGAGGCGCTAGGCACTGAACTCCCAGAGCACCCCAATGCCGGGTGGCGCGTCGGCAGGCACATGCTCGAAGGCAAGACGCTCGAGCTCAGATGCCTTCACCTTCCTGAAGATGTCAGAAAACTTGGGATAAGGCTGTTGACGTTAGAGAGGACGGCAAGAAGTTATCCAGGGGTTGCTTTGCCTAAATCACGCAAGAGGCGAAGATTGCGAGCCAAATACGCGTCCGCAGTCACATCAACATGCATAGAAAACGTGTTGAACTAGATGGTGAGTCTTTGTGCTGCATGTCCGGTGACAATGGTGCAATGCTTGATGAGTGCATTGGCACCAACAGGGTTAGCAACAATGCGGCGGGCTGTGGCAGCATTGTACAAACTGATATCATCAATGAGGGCATCAGGCCGCGTACGGATNGAAGATGTCAGAAAAATTGGGATAAGGCTGTTGACGTTAGAGAGGACGGCAAGACGTTATCCAGGGGTTGCTTTGCCTAAATCACGCAAGAGGCGAAGATTGCGAGCCCAATACGCGTCCGCAGTCACATCAACATGCATAGAAAACGTGTTGAACTAGATGGTGAGTCTTTGTGCTGCATGTCCGGTGACAATGGTGCAATGCTTGATGAGTGCATTGGCACCAACAGGGTTAGCAACAATGCGGCGGGCTGTGGCAGCATTGTACAAACTGATATCATCAATGAGGGCATCAGGCCGCGTACGGATGAGAGCACATACAACATGCATTGACTCGGCATCTGTGGGTACAAAGAGGCGATTTGCACAGGGGTTTGGATCGTGATAGAAATCCCACAGTTGTTCACCTTGTGCCTAGGTACTGAACCGAATCGCTCAGGAGTAGAAGGTGAGGATGGGGACGAAGTGTGGTGGAACGGAGTCAAAGTCAGGCTTGCTCTGTGCAGGCTGTGCGAGGGCTTTGGCAGCAATAGCACTTGCGGCGGCTGCGACAACAAGAGTGTCAAAAGTGAGAGAGCCAACAGCATTTGATGCAGAAGCAGGTGAGGTGGAGAAATCAACAGCAATGTCAGCAACAGTGGACGCAGAGAGCGTGGAGCACAGTGCAGGGTACAACCAGTTAAGGACCAAATCAGCGATGTGGTCGGCGAAGGTTTCCTGGTCGCCTTGTTCAATACGCAGTTTTTCTTTGGCAGTTCGCTATGCAGTGAGAGCTGCCTGGAAAGCTCCTCGCTCTCGTCGCTGCTCTTCCTACTGTGAGGCATACTGTTCGTCATCAACAGGCATGGTGAGGATCCAACCTTTTTTTGGCAAAGTTTTCCCTGCCCTAGTGGGCATGGGAATGTAAGATGGGTGTGTCTCGTCAGGTCACTGCTGTACAGCAATGAAGCTGGACGCACGCACATAGCCATATAGGAAAGAGGAAGAGAAAGAGAGCAAACCGACCAAAAGGCAAGTAGACAGAGCTCACCAGAGCTCAGCGCAGGGCAAACAGTGGTGGGAGCGCAGCTGCCACTGAAGCAGCGATGACTGCCACAGAGGCAGAGGTGGAGATGATGAGGCAAACAACTCCAGCAAGGGCAGCACCTGTAAGTGTGGAGATGGCCACAGATGTAACAAGGATGAAAATCTGATGCCCTTAAGATGACAACTCAGCAGCAGAGGACGCCTGAGTTGTAGAAGTCTGGTTGGAGAGGACGGCACTAGACAGAGTAGTGGCAGCGGATCCTGCTACTGCTGCTACAAAATCTGCAACGGCAGCAATCTTCGTGGTGATGTTGACTGTTGCAGCTGCGAGTGATCCTTGGTTCACGGTGGCAGTGGTGTAGGTTTCAACAACCTTACCAGCAGCAGTGCTATCTGGTGCACAAGCAGCACGTGCTGTGGCAGCGAATGTGGAAGCAATAGTAGTGCTAGAGACAAGGGCAATTTCTAAAATAGTGAAAATTTCAAGGGACCCAGAAGATGAAGTGGCTGCTTGGGAGGCAGCGGGGGATGTGGCACAACGTGAATAAGTGCATCTGCAAATTGCCTCTGCTGGCACTACTGGTTCTTCTCGTGTCGCCAGTCCCGCTCCACCAGGGGCGGGGCGCTGACTCTATTGACAAATCTTACAGACAGTGGGAGAGATTACAAGCAATTGAGGACGGCGTTGATCACGTTGTGGCCTCCTTGCTGGTGTGTTCTGCACGGTTGGCGAGTCATCGGAGGCGGACTAACCATAGGCGGCGAACTTGGCAGCATCAGCACGAGCCTCGTGGTCTGCTGGATCACAGTCCTCACCAGGGTGATAACGTGGGCTCTCACAGCGGCGGCCTGACCACACCTCCTGCCCCGCCTGATCCGCATGCTCCTTGTGGCGTGCGATTTCCTTGTCAATGCATGCACATTCACGCCAGCCCCTCGAAGAGGTGGGGACTGGGTCAGTGCTAGGCGGGGAAGCCAGGGAGCCAATTCAGGCTGCAGACGCGGCTGATGCTGCTGCTACAGTGCGAGGAGATAATGGGCTATGCCTCTGTGGTGCGCAGAAGCTACGAGACAGAGGATCTGGGTCGCAGTGTAGCCAAGAGGTGCGTGGCAGCTGAGACTGAGTTGTCGATTGTTAGGGGCTGCGAGCTGCGGGCTGTGAGGTTGCTTGGTAGAGGCAGTGCCGAGCAGCCAAGGTGTGCAAAGCAGAGTGCTACGAGCTGAGAGTTGAGTGGTGGGAGAGGTGCCGGGCAGCCAAGAGCAAGCAGAAGGCCATGAGGTTGCGTGGCAGGAGAAGTGCCAGGCAGCCAAGATGTGTAGAGTCGAGTCTTGCGAGCTGTGGCTGGAGAATTACCGGGCAGCCAAGAGAAGCCGTGCAACTGTGATTGCGGAGTAACCAAGAGCGAGTTGCCGACTACTACAAGATGTGAGCTACGGGCTATGAGACTGCTTGACAGAAGAAGTGCCGGGCAGTCAAAATGCATAGAGAAGTTTTGGTTGAGTGGTGGGAGAGTCGCAAGGCAGCCGAGATGCAAGGAGCACACAAGATTGCGGAGCAGTAAGGAGTGAGCCGCATACGTCTACAAGCTGTGAGCTGCACGGCAGAAGAGATCCCGGGTTGTAACTTTGTGTGGTGTGGCCGAACAACAAAGCAGCGCTCCTGGTGGATGAAAGAGTGCTGGCTCATGATCTCTTCCACAGGAAACTGATCAACGAAGAGTAGGGGTTACCCCTCCTTGCTCTGATACCAGTAGGCAGTGATAGACAGTCGGCATAACTATCTTAATGCACAAGGGCCAGTCATGCTGGAGCCATGGCGACGGGAACGGCAAGGTGTTAGAAAGACAACCTTGAGATCAAGCTCAGAGAGAACAAGTGAAGTGTGTAAGGAGCTAGCAAGGTGACAATGGCCAGTTGACTAGGCCACTCACGCAAGGCTCTCGACGTGGGGCCCGGACTCCACCCAGGGATCGAACCCGACCCTGGAGCAAACGAGCTCCAGGCGGTTGCTCACATGCCAGTATGAACAGGACGTGTGGTCCCAAGGGATGAGGAACCTGGCTCACCAAGCTAAAAAGCATGCAAAGGAGCAAAACTCAACCACATCGACTACATGTGTATGTGGTGCATGCACTCCCAAGTATTTCTCTCATGTGAGGGCTAACCATCACAAACTGAAAATTGGAAGCATGCTTGCAAATGAGACTAGGCACAACTCATCTCACGCCATTCTTGTACCCGGCTGAGATGCCAATGATGCGTGNGTGGTCCCAAGGGATGAGGAACCTGGCTCACCAAGCTAAAAAGCATGCAAAGGAGCAAAACTCAACCACATCGACTACATGTGTATGTGGTGCATGCACTCCCAAGTATTTCTCTCATGTGAGGGCTAACCATCACAAACTGAAAATTGGAAGCATGCTTGCAAATGAGACTAGGCACAACTCATCTCACGCCATTCTTGTACCCGGCTGAGATGCCAATGATGCGTGGTCCGCAACGTGTGCGCCTTGAGCTTCATGTCCGCTTGATCAACGATGAGTGGACGAAGTCAAGAGGTCACTTGCGTGTCTAAGAGTTACAACCAACACCTCTCTCGCTGCTGCACACACATCTCACACTCACAACCAAGAGATCAATTGCATGAAGAGAAAAGCTCGTTGACTACTTATCCATCTGCAACTGTGTTCCACAAGGTACACATGGTTGGATTTCAATGGGTGTACTGGCGACGGTGCTATTGGGGGCTATTACGATTGGTGTGAAGCAGGACATACAAAGCATGGCTCAACTGGACAACCATGAACTGCTTGCCAACCTCTCCATCTTGATGCAGCCATCCTACTAAGAAAACAATAGGAAGCTTCCTGACCTTGCTGCTGCTGACGTGGAGACATTGCCCAATCAGCTTCTGTACAAGTAAAAAAGTAGGCGCAACAAATAGCAAGGGTTAGGCTAGGGAGACGCGTAAAGTCTCATAAGCTCCAATAGCTTACTAATGTAGGGAGAAATGACAACTAATAAGCACAAACTGAAAACATTTGTTGCGGCGCACAGCGGGTGATGCACAAGGTGGTTGACGCACGCGACAATGTCAGTTTGTCCTCAAACCGGCCTAAACCACTGTTTTTGCTGTAACTATACGCACACGCATCCAAACGCAACACCGTATGAACCTGGAGATGTAGAATCTTAAGCTGGATGCTACAACTTTACATGCACAGGTCCGGTAATGATCACTAGACACACAATGCAAAACATGCAAATTGGGCTCAAGAGCCAGTCCACCAAAAAAAACTATAGTGACTGCAGAAGCACCGGGGACGCTGTGGCAGCTATCTGGCAGCTGCTTGTGGGTGGAACCACCACCAGTCGGTGCTCCGATGCCTGCTGGTTCCACATCAGGGATCTACACAAGCATGGACATGGCCGAGTGGTAATAGTATGTTGTACAAACATACGGGGATGACCCATATCACAACACTCCCCCATGATCCAATGGCATGCATGCCTATGCACATGAAGAAATGACACAGGTGTGCAATAAGACACTTAGCAGTCCATACTCACACATCCCACTCTTCGCCAATTTTAGGCAAGGGGCGAGGCCCGATAGAATAAATGGCCACCATAAACTTTCCACGTGCTAGTCCCTTGGCTAGGTAGTCAGCCCGCTGCATGCTCCTGCCAACCTAAATGACAGAGATCACCTGTCGCTCTACAAGATCACGCACAAAGTGATGCTCACAAGCAATGTACTTCATGCGTGCATGAAACATACTAGAGAGCTCTGTACTGGCAAGAGCATTCTGGTTGTTACAACGTAGAATAATGTCTGGTAAAAACTGACCCAATTGTCGAAATAGACGTTGTAGCTACACCTCGCCAACAACCCAAGGCCCTAGCACAGCATATTCAACCTGTAATGAGCTATGTGCGATACAACCCTGCTTGTCCTTATGTCACGATACAGCAATGTAGCCCAATAGGAACACGTAGCCTGTCTGACCATGCCCATGAGGGCTCCACGCCCAGTCACAGTCTATGTAGCCGTCGACTACCACGGAACACAACTCTCCAAAGTAGAGTTTGCAATATGGTGTACTAACCACGTACTACATCACTCACACAGCTTTGTGAAGGGTACTCTTCCAAGGAAATCATGAGAACTGTGCAAGGAGGTTGACTAGGAAGCCAAGTTGGGTGGTATGGTAGTGGCCAAGTACATCACAGAGCCAATGAGGCTCAAGTACAGGGTCACGTCCACTGTCTTTCCTAGGTGTGGTGGATCATCTCCCTTCAGAGAATTTTACCCATCACGTGTGATGGGGGTGGAGGTTGTAGAAACTGCATCAAGCAAGTCAGCAAATTGCTCATCTACAACGTGAGCATAACATGTCTGATGCAACAAGAGTGTTTGTGGGTGACGATCACGTACGGTCTCCATCTGAAGAAACATGATTTTAGGACCAAGGTCCTTCATCTTCTAGGCAATCTAAATGATTGTCTACAAGATGGCAGTGAAGTGACTGCCTTGGCCTCCTTTACATCCTCCATCAAAGAAGTTGCAATAAGAAGGTCATCAATACAAATCAGCAGTGAAGTGTACATGGCAGTGAAGCTCTCAGCTATACATCTAAGAAAGAGTGACGGATCGGTGCCACTGTATACGTACCCAGAACGTGTCATTGTGCCAGTGATCTCTTGGTTTGAGCGCCGAGATGACTGCTTCATGCCGCACAAGGCCTTTCATAAGCGCTAGACCTTGTCACCTACCTCAAAGCCTTGTGGCTAGACCATGTAGATCTCCTACTCTAGACTGCCATGGAGGAACGCATTGCTCACATCCATCTGGTGCAACTCCCTATTTTGGTGAGCAATGACCCCAAACAGGATGCGAGCGGTGGTCATATAGATAACGGGTGCAAATGTGTCAGTGAAATCCACATCCTCTACCTGTGAGAACCCCTTGGTCATTAAATGGCCCTTGTAGCAATCTAGTGTGCCATTAGGCTCTATCATCTTGTGGAAGACCCACTTGGCCTGTAAAGTCTTACATCCAAGTAGGAGGTCGACAAGGTCATATGCATTGTGCTTACGGATGGCTCTCAGCTCATCCTCACAGGCAGCATGCCACAACTTTGCATCGTCAGTCGAGAGTGCCTTCTTCAACGTGCTAGGATTAGACGCGGTGGAGAGGGAAGTGCTGGTGGCCAAAACGCACACCTTAGGACTCAATTTGACCATGAAAAGATGAAGTGCGACATTGCAAGCGACTGAGAATTCATTTGAGACCAGCTCGTGGCCGGTAGGGCGGGCCAAATGCACTAGAGAATAGCCTTCCTGGACAATTAGTCTATGTACCTTTGTGTTAGGCTCTCTACTGTGATCACTAAAAGTTGGGAGTCTAGGCGCCAAGTGAGCAATTCGCTGAGCCATAGAGGTCAGTGGTCAGAGATAACCACCAGGCTTGCTGGAGTAGCCCAATAATGAGATGCTTACCTCAGGCTGTGGAGAAGGCTACTGAGCCAATGTCGTACAGGAAACAAGTGCATGCACAAGAGTAGGTGTGACTGGAAATGCTGTCACTGGTGTGGGAGCAAATGCTAGAGGGAACTAACACTAACACAATTTCATGCATGCCATAAGGGATTGACGTAGGCACGATGTCAAGTGTGCCTGAGGGAACTGACACTGGCACAGTATCAGGTGTGATAGAGGGGACTGAAACAGGCACAAGATCAGGTGTGCCATAGGGGACTGACACTGGAAGGGAATAAGGTGTGCCAGAGGGGACTCACATTGGCACGGGATCAGGTGTTTGAGAGGGAACCGATGAGGCTACTGGCCCCATAACCAAGATGGCCATATCGTCAGAAGCCGATGAGCGGACCGCATGTGAGGAGGCCCGGACGGACCCATCCATAAGACTATACTCTCCCATCTGCCGGGAAGCCACATAGCTAGGAACATGGTTGGCTGACAGTGACAGAATGCTAGACAGGTTGCGATAGGTGAGAGATGGAGAGAAGCGAGAATCTCGAGAATCAACAATGCAATGGCGAGTAGGGTCCCAAAAGTGCCAGGACTTAGACAACGGGGTGATACCGAGGAAGCTACATGACCCCGAAGTGAGACCTTTGACCCCTATTGGTCCTCTATGTACCAGACGTAGTCTAAGGGACCTTCAAACACGACTGAAACAGAGAGTGGCGCAATGGCCGAACCACAGCTCGTACGGCATGACATGGTCCAGAAGTGGACCATGCGGCAAGTGATTCCAAACCCACATCATGTAGGAGAAGCCCTCAAATGCAAAGGATCCTAGAAGACAATGCTCAGACCACATGGTACAGACCACATCGTCCATGGTGCGGTTTTAACACTAGTACTCACTCATCTGCTGTGGTATAGCAGGGATAGAGAGCTGGTGAAAAATCATATGCTCAGCAAAGTAGGCATCTATCTCACCTACGAACTCGCCATCACGATCCAAACAGAATGTAGGAAGGGTATGACGAGAATGGCGGATTGCCATCACCAGCCACAGGCGGACTGCAAGGGCGGCATCGCTCTTGTGGCAGAGGCTATAGACCCACCGCATCTGGGTGAAGTCATCAGTGAGGGTGAGAACATATCGACCTTGATCTGAGAGGGACTCAACAGGGAGAGGACCGAGAAGGTCTGAGTGGACCAACTCTAGTGGACATAGTGCCCGGGAAGTGGAGTGAGGGAAAGAGCCGTAATGCATCTTACCCTGTGCACAAAAAATGCAATCGGTCTTTGACGACTTTGCCAAGGAAGTTGTATTAGGACAGAGGGCTAGTGGAGTTTAAATGAGCTGGGACACACTGTTCAAGCTCACATGGCAGAGGCGGTGATACCGCATGCGCTGGTGCTCAGGGGAGACAACACCAGTGACAAATACATACATTGAAAAGGGAGTGGGAGAAGAAGCAGAGGGAGTAAAGTGAGACACATGATATAGTTCATCAACAATAGAGATACAAAGCTCAATGGCACATGTGTCAAGAGAATTCACTGTGGCAGAGTCAACAAAGTGCTCATCAGTGAGACCCAACCTCACGCATTCAATTACAGAGAGCGGGAACAAAGAGTACATAAACAATGTACAAGGGGCCCGATGGACCATCAAACCGTACAACACTAAATCCCTCTAAAGGCAACCACTGGTCAGACCCTGTGAAAACAAACTGAACGGACACAAGGAGCAAGACAAAGTCATTAGGATGACAAATAATGTAATGAGTGGCACCAGAGTCAATGATCCAGGTGCCAACTGCCTGACGACCAGTCATCCACACTGAAAAACATGCCATAGAATATTTTGCATTTGTTGGACGTGCAACAGAGGACCCGGGACAATCCGCATGGATCTGTGGCTTGTTAAGCTAGTCAGTATTGTCAGGTCCATCATCATCACAAGCCAACTAAGCCATCCCACAAGTATCATCATGGGCAACAGACACAATAGAACGAGATGTCTGGAGACCACCCAGTTATGACAACACACTCGCACCAACCTGAGTACAAAGTGCCAGCAGCTGACAAAGCTCCACGATTGTACAATCCCAAGGATCCAGATCACTGGTTCTGCCTGGAAAAGGAAATGCATCTTCTACAATTGTGGTCTTGATGTGACCTATCCGTATGTCAGCAGAGGACATTCGCTGCGAGTGTGACGCCCGGAGGCCACGCATGATCCGAGGCCAATGAAGGGGATATTCACACTCCGTGTAGTATTAAGCGCCTCCACAGTTGTAGTAGTGGACCCAAGGTCTAGTACCACTACACACTGGCTGCTCTTGCTACTAAAACTGTTGCTATCCCTTGCTGTATCTCATTTTCCCCTTCTTCCCTTTAACAACCGCTACAATATCCCAAGTCTGGGAGTGTGGGGTATACGAGGAAGAGGAGGAAGTTGTGGAGGTGGGATTGGTGAACTGGGATAGGCGTAGGATGGTTCGTAGTCATTACTGCAACAAGTGGACTCTGCTGATGGGAGATAGCAGCCTCATGAGCCGATTTCCCCTAGACAAAATAGTGATGGACCAAAGGAAGCGGTTGTAGTGACTCCGACAGGTCGAGGAGGGTTGTACAATCGAAGTCCGTAGAGAGCTTCACGTGGTCCAAGTGTGTCCCCATCATAATGTTGTCGATTTTCCACACCTTTGTCTCGCCACCAATCCCAAGGCATGTTAACAGATGCATCATGCGTCTCCAGTAGTCGGCTATGAGCTTCATGGAACTCTGGTGGAGGAAGTGGAACTCATGCAGTCGAGCCGCCCTCGTGGCGTGGGTATCCACAGCAAGCAAGTTAGGACCAGCTCTCAACCCTGGCGCGGGTCTGCTCTAGACCCGGTCCCGATCTCACTTGAGAATGGACGGAAGTTGACCATAGTCTCCCAGGGCATAGCATAGAGCAGACCTCACATTGCTCTCACTGTTTTCTGGATCTACTAAGCGTTGCGGGTTTGGTACTGCAAGTGGTAGTAGGGCCAGACGCCCTCACAGTGGGCCCACACCTGAAATAGCATCTCCCAAAAAATCGAAGCCCACCACGGGGAGGGCAACATCCAGCTCCGGAGATGGTGGAAGAGGTATAGGGAGATCACCAACAAAAAAACGCCTTCAAAAGTGAAAGCTACTAAACCATGTGTCTGATCCTGTCGGCAAAAAGATGGCGGGGTGGGAGGTTATGACCCAGGATGTAGCTCACGAATGTGCTCCTCAAGGACATGGATTTCATCCTCAAGTGTTTCATCCTCTATCTCCTCCTCATCCTAGGTGTCAACCTGTAAATAGGGGTGCTGAGGAAGCAACTCTATGTAAGCCATGGACTGCTCAACAAATGGTGTAGGTCTAGTAGGTCCTCCTAGTGGCTGTTGTAAGACTCCTGATCGACCCCTCAATAACTCTACAATCTCCTATAGTGTGTCGGTCTGACGCTGCTCCAACTGGTGCATCTCATCTTGCATTGGACAAAGCTCATCGATTGCGAGTGACGGTGACTGGACTCATAATGCCCAAAGAGGAGGAAGAGAAGGGGTCTCCTAGCCCCTTGCCCTTGTCACGAACTGACGTCATCGGAGTGCTCAATATGGGTCTGAACGTCAAAATGGTCCAAATAGGAAACCAACAACATTTCTTGAGGAGTCGATACGCTAATAAAAAATTACGTTTTGACTTAAGAATTGCTGTCATGAGCACTGTGGATGATGACATGAGCACATCATATTCTATGCCAACGCATTATACGCGAGCGCATCTTATGTTAAATCATTTTCGCCAAGATTTTTTTCTGTCCTCTTTATTTTTTGGAATCACGCCGACTATGTGTGCCGAAGGAAGGGGGGATTTACCGCATCATCCCTTGCAGGGGCTGCGCATTGCCACTGATCGTAGCTGCTGCCGTAAGCTGCTTGCTCCGAGCTGCTTCTCCCTTTTCTTTTTGCATGTCAAGGATGGTAGCCAGACATGGTTTCTTCTGCCAACCGGTGCTTTCGCNGGACTGCTCAACAAATGGTGTAGGTCTAGTAGGTCCTCCTAGTGGCTGTTGTAAGACTCCTGATCGACCCCTCAATAACTCTACAATCTCCTATAGTGTGTCGGTCTGACGCTGCTCCAACTGGTGCATCTCATCTTGCATTGGACAAAGCTCATCGGTTGCGAGTGACGGTGACTGTGGACTCATAATGCCCAAAGAGGAGGAAGAGAAGGGGTCTCCTAGCCCCTTGCCATGGGCAAGGGGCTAGGAGTTGCCCCACGCCGAGTCACGAACTGACGTCATTGGAGTGCTCAATATGGGTCTGAACGTCAAAATGGTCCAAATAGGAAACCAACAACATTTCTTGAGGAGTCGATACGCTAATAAAAAATGACGTTTTGACTTAGGAATTGCTGTCATCAGCACTGTGGATGATGACATGAGCACATCATATTCTATGCCAACGCATTATACGCGAGCGCATCTTACGTTAAATCATTTTTGCCAAGATTTTTTTCTGTCCTCTTTATTTTTTGGAATCACGCCGACTATGTGTGCCGAAGGAAGGGGGGATTTACCGCATCATCCCTTGCAGGGGCTGCGCATTGCCACTGATCGTAGCTGCTGCCGTAAGCTGCTTGCTCCGAGCTGCTTCTCCCTTTTCTTTTTGCATGTCAAGGATGGTAGCCAGACATGGTTTCTTCTGCCAACCGGTGCTTTCGCTGCCACTTGGTGTGGCTGTTGCTGCTGGTCAGTGCCATAGCTCCTGTTGCTATGCGGGTGGCAGTTGCGTGGTGTCGGTGCTGCTGCTGATGTCGAGACATCGTCTCTCCTGCCAACGTCTGCTGCGACGGGTCCCAGGATATGGCTATTGAGGTAACTCTCACTACTGCTACGGATGCTGCATTGATGCGGCATAGCTCAGCGAGAAATGTCTTGCAGCTCTGACATCATTAGAAACTATTGAGAAGCTTCCTAACCTTGCTAGTGCTGACCTGGCAGCACTGTCCAGTCAGTTCGCGCATTAGCAAACAAGCAAGTGCAAGAAATAGCAAGGGCTAGGCTAGAGAGACCTGCAAAACTTCATAAGCTCCAATAGCTTAGAATTGTAAAGAGAAATGACAACTGATATGAACACACGGCGGGTGACGCATGCGGCTTTGTCAGTTTGTCCTAAATCCGATCCAAAATCACTGTTTTGGCTGTGACTTCGCGCACAGGCGTCCAAACCCAATATCGTCTGAACTTACAGATGCAAATGTTTTGAGCAGGATGTTATGACTGGTCACACACACAGGCCCGGTGTCAATCAGTGGAAACACAATGCAAAACATGCAAAAAAAGCTCAAGATCCAGTCCAGAGTGAAAAATCTAGTGATTGTTAAAGAACTACAGAGCACTCCAGCAAGCACTTGGGATGTCATGGTAGATGTCTGGCAGCTGCTGGTTGGTGGAGCCACCACTTGTCGGTGCTCCAGTGCCAGCTCAGCCTGCATGAGGGATGTGCATGAGCATGAACATGACCCAGTGGTCACAGTTTGCTATACAAACAGACAGGGACAAATCACATCAAAACATCTATACACACGCTCTCTCTCTCTCTCTCTCTCTCTCTCTCTCTCTCT
>SZWC01031439.1:5909-19808 GCA_023375785.1 Penium margaritaceum | reverse complement strand
ATCCTCACAGTGGAGGCCGAGGCGACAAGTGGAAGGGTGTCAAACAGGGCACCAAGAAGGGTGAAAAGAAGGGGGAGTGCTTCAACTGCGGCAGGAAAGGTCACTATGCAAGCAACTACCCCAAGAAGAAGCCTGACTGGTCGTAGCGGGGTAGGAACAAAGATGAGCAGGCCCTTATGGCGTACAACTCCATCAACTTGAAGGATCCGAGAGTTGCCGTCATTGACTCTGGATCAGGCTGCCGCACGCAATGCAATAGGGCGGCATTTGTCACCTATGACGCCTCGGAGAGACGCATGACGGTGGCCAACGGCACAACAAAGGTGGCTGCCGGTGATGATAATACCCGCATTGAGTCAATTGTGGATGGCAAATCGGTCACGAGCACAATCCACGATGTGCTCCACATGCCCAACTTTGGGGCACACCTGCTCTCCGTCAGCCGCCTTACCGACAAGGGACTTGAGGTGCTCTTCACAAAGAAGGAGTCCGTCATTCGTAAGGAGGGCAAAGGCATGGTTATTGCGTGTGCCAAGAGAGAGGGCAACTTGTACCTGCTACGTGCAAAGATCCTCGGCAGCCGGGCGGGGTCCAGCGCCGCCAATCTTGCAACAAAGGATGAAGGAGACCTGGACCTGTGGCATTGCTGACTTTGCCATGTTTCTCCATTGATGGTGAAGGAGATGGAAAAAAGAGAGAGGTGGTGTGGGGTCTCCAAATGAGTGGCCTTGATGGAACCAAGGAGACCGTATGTGAGCCATGTGTCATTGGCAAATCAACGCGGCAACGTTCTGTGGCAAAGGGGACGCGTGTATCAACAAAGTTGGCAGTGGTACACACACATGTGTGTGGACCACTTGAGAGCTCCATTAGCGGAGCTAGTTACATCCTCACCTTCATCGACGACTACAACAAAAAAATGTACCTCTACATCATGAAGCAGAAGAGTGAAGTCTTTGCATGCATGCAAGAGTTTGTGGCAGATGTGGAGCGGCAGACAGAGTTGAAGGTGAAGTCGTTTCGGAGAGACAACGGCGATGAATATGCGGGCTGCCTTGAGTGGATGAATAATAAGGGGATTGAGTGGAGGAAAACAACTCCACACTCCTCGTAGCAGAATGGTGTTGCAGAGAGAGTGAATCACACAATCCTTAACATGGTGTGATCCATGTTGAACGCCGCTGGCCTTTCACAACGGTATTGGGCACAGGCAGCATGGACAACGGCGTACATAATGAACCTTACACCGACCAAGCTGTTGATGGACACGGAGAGCAAGGTGTGGAAGACGCCACAAGAGGTGTCGATTGGGAGGAAGCCGGCGGTGGGTCACTTCTGCACATCTGTTCTTGATGCACATGCTGTGGTGCAGGTACGTGAGGGGCGGAGTGACCTGGACCCATGATCCCGCCGGTGTATTTGTCACTCTGCACTTGGCCACGGTCTAGAGTAAACGGCGCCGACAGGCAAACCGCCGACCGCCCTTGGTATTTCAACCAAGGTAGAGATCACCCACGGACTGGTGTTTCCACACTGAAAGGTTCACTTAGCATGTCCCAACTGTGGCCGGAGAGTGTTCCAAACTCTCACCCAGCTGGCAATGCTACACACCAAAGTGTGCACTTGCACTTGTTCTTTACCCTCTTTCTTGGTGGCCAACAAGGGATTAGTTTTCTCCCAAGTCTCAAGAGTAAGAGATGATGTATAATCACATGCAAATGACAGGCCTTATATAGTCTCTGGTCAGTGCTCCCAGTGGCTCCTTGGAGGGGCCTCCCTCCAAGGCCACCCTAGACAGTGTCATCAGCTTTGATGACATGGCACCCTCTGTGAACGCCAAGTGGCGCCTAATCCACCTTGGACCTTAGAGGCTTCTAGGAAGCTTCCTTGGCCCCTTTTAGTCACAAAGAAAATTTGGTCCTGACGGGATTCGATTCCGAACCTCCCGCTTCCGAGACGACGCCTTCACCCACTAGGCTGTAGGAAGTTGTCCTAAGGAGCATGCACCAGGTAGACTACCAAGAGTAGACCAAGGGGACTTACTCCACAAGGATGAGCAGTGCATGCCTTGTCTCTCTCAGCCTCTCTTCGTTTCGCTGGGGGACTTGCGCTACAAGTGCAGTGCATACCCAATCTAAATCTTCCGCTGATTGGACCAGGGGCATACACAGAACATAACAGTATTCTCCTTGGGTATGAGGGCAGAAGCAAGGCTTACTGGCTCTTTGAGCCAAGGAGGTAGCAGATTGTGCGGAGTCGCGACGTCACGTTCGATGAGAAAAGCCGTTGGACGGNCAAAAAGGCTGGTCTCTCCAAGAGGGGACAGTGGATGCCACTCCTTGAGGGGGAGACACTAGAGGACGTGAATGAGGGTGATGTCCTCGCATCAGCACCGACTGGAGACAATCGCCCAAGGGCTGGGCGAGCGGCAGAATTTACTTCAACCAGTTTGGATGAGTAATCTGAAGCACCGGAGATGGACGTGGAGGCAGGGAGTCGACCGATGTCTCCAAGGTTTTTCAAGAGAGGGGGAGCAGGTCCTTGGATAGGATGGTGTTGAAAGGGGACATCAACAACAACCGCCTCAACAGCCGTGCACGAGCAACCGTGTGCGAAGAAGGACAAAGAGGTATGATGCCGACAAGGACATTTGGACTGAGTTTGCACAAGCCTTCTTCACCCACGAGGAGCCTCAATCTGTGAAGGAGGCACTGCAGCGGACGGATGGGGCTGAGTGAAGGGAGCAATAAAATTTGAGCTTGCCTCCCAAAGGGAGAACGTCACTTGGGAGCTGGTTGACCGGCCGGAGGGCGAGAAAGTTATTGGCTCCAAGTGGATCTTTTGGAAGAATCTCACGAAGGAGGGGGAGGTAGAGCGGTACAAGGCACGACTGGTGGTGAAAGGGTATGCCCAGAGAAAAGGGGATAACTACGACAAGACCTTCACACCAGTGGCCAAGTTTGCCTCCATCCGTAATGTCCTCTCAGTGGCAGCGGCACACGACTACGAAATCCACCAAATGGACGTCAAAACAGCGTTCCTCAATGGCGACCTGGACAAGGAAGTCTACATGGAGGTGCCAGAGGGCATGATGCACCGCAGGGGAAGGTGTGCCTGCTTCGCATGGTGCTCAATGGACTGATACAAGCTCCGCTCATGTGATACCTCAAGATAGACAGTTTCATGGGTGAGCTTAGCTTCAACCATTGCGAGGCGGATCACATCGTGTACATGCCTAAGCAGCCGGGGCTCCACCAAATCCTCATCCTCTCTGTAGATGACCTCATCGTTGTGCCTTTGGATGAGGGGGAGCTCAAGCGCCTCAAGAAACAGCTTGGTAGCCGGTTCAAGATGACAAACATGGCCGAGCTTGACTACTACCTAGGCATCGCCATCAAGAGAGACCGCAAAGCATGCACACTAGAGATGGGGCAAGAAAAAATGTGCACGAGGTGCTCCGCCGCTACAACATGGAGGAGTGCAACTCCATCAACACGCCTATGACAACGACATGTGAGCTGAGCTCGAGCATGGGCCTGAGCATGGATGACGAGAAGGAGGACATGGCTGGAGTACCATACCAGTCCGCAGTTGGCAGCATAATGTATGCCATGGTGGCTACCCGACCTGATCTTGCCTTTGCCAAGGGACAAGGTAGCCGCTATGTTGCTGATCCGGGACCGCTACATTGGCAAGCGGTCAAGAGAATCCTCCGCTACTTGAAGGAGACGACAAAGTCACGACTTGTGTTTGGAGGGGGAGCCCTGACTGAGTCCCTCGAGCTGGTTGGCTACTCTGATGCTGACTGGGCAGGTGATGTTGATGAAAGCAAGTCAACATCGGGCTATGTGTTTATGCTTGGTGATGCAGCGGTGTCTTGGGCAAGTCGGAAGCAGGATTGTGTGGCTCTGTCAAGCATTGAGGCGGAGTGTATTGCGCTCGCGGAAGCCGGAAAGGAGGCGCAATGGCTGCAACGATTGCTCAAGGAGATTGGGGTGCCGCAAAGGAAGCCAACGGTGCTACATGTTGACAACATGAGCACCATCAGCCTGACAAAGAACCATGTGCTACACCGGAGGACCAAGCACATATAGATCTGGCATCACTTTGCACGAGACCTCGTTGCAAAGGGTGATGTGTTGCTTGTGCATTGCGGCACAAAGCACATGCTTGCTCATGCCATGACAAAGGCGCAACCCAAGGACAGGAATGATGCTACTTACATGGAGCTTGAGCTTTCCCAAGCCTCTTGAGTTACAGGTTGAGCATGGACAACTGCCATGGGTGACGCGCAAGGGGGAGATTGTTGGAGATATGCTCCTCACCATGGCAGGAGTGACTCCAAAGAGGAACACCAAAAAGACAAGCCAAAGTGGCTTAGTGGTTAATGGTGTCCACCTCTAGAGGTAGGGGCCTGGGTGCAAGTCCCACAAGATGAAATCCTGCCCTGCCTCAAGGGAGGTGAAAAATAGGTGCCAGGAAGCTAGCTCAACTTCTAAAGAACCTTACTAAGTTTGTAGAAGGCTAGGGTAAGGTCCAGGAAGGTGGCACACCTTCTAGAAGCGGTGAATCTTCCTAGAAGGCATCTATAGGTATCCTGGTCTTCTGGATACCTTCCCTCCTATTGGAAGCAAGCTGAGGAATCTAAGTAGGGGCAGAAGCTTCTAGAGGAGGGAAGAGATGCCTTCCTAGGTGGGAAAAAGTATAGCCTACCAATGGACACTCTAGAAGCCATAGAATCTACTAGGAAGATTCAAATCTGGCATGCTTTGGTAATCTCGAAAGCTCAGATCAGTGGCTATAAAATGCCACTACTTTTGGGCCCTGATCAAGAGTTTATTCCCAAGAAATTGAGGCCAAAACTCTTGCCACACTCTCTGAACAATTTTTTGCTATCCTTGGAACCAGTTGCCTCCACATTTTCTGTCTCTAAAAAAACCATTGGTGGTGTGAATTAGCCACTGCTAGGGACCCTCCAGGGTGTACACTAACCCTCAGGCCAACAGGACGAGCCGGCCCTCCCACTACATGTTTGCAATTTCCCAAACTCCACGCGTTTTTTTTGCGAGTGAGATCGGAGAGAGGCACTAATATCTGCGCATAGTCTTTTGCAAATCGACGGTAGTTGTTGCTGAATCTTAAGAACACCTATACTGTTGCAGCTGTACTCAAATGTAGGTTGGCATCGGCCAGTCAATGAATCTCTCTACTTTTTTGGGTCCATAGTTATCCCTCTGCCGCAAATGATGTGGCCCAGAAACTCGATTGAACAACAACCAAGGTCGAGCCATGTAGTGCTTGAAAGCACTACATGGCTTGCTTCACAAGTGCTTGTCCCACCTTTGCAAGCTTGCGGCCAGGCACTGTGACAATGCATGCACCTCACCCATGCAATCAAGTAGCCCTTCGCAAATCTCTCCTACTACACCACCCGGTGTGTCTGCAATGCGAAGCACCTTCACCAACAGTGCCATCAAGTCCCGCAGCTGCCTCACCTAAGCCAAGAGCATGCAACATCGCAAAAACCTCCACATTGCCTTCTAATGCTAGTTGAACATGCCATCCCGTGGACTGCCCATAACCGCCCAGCTTTCATGGTTGACGAACTCAAGTAAAGACAGAAGCATGTCAAGGTGGCAATGCACCATTGCATGAGAAAATGTAACAACGTGCATGCAATACCCGCCCGCCCTGATATTGCTTCAACCATGTGTGTAGCATATCATTGTTACGTAAAAACGTGACAACCTTCTTAGCATGTGACATAATTACACCATCCCCGTCTCTTCAACCAATGTCCTTTTGCACCACGTCACTGTTCTGCGCACAACATCCCTGCATTAGAGCTTTGGGTCCTTAGCTCATAAGTTTTACAATGCGTGCTTGTTGACGATGATGTTGTTGCACACAAGAGACATCACGTGCTTTAGACCTACAACCTCCATTGACTCCTTAATCATCAGTGCCATGTGGGAGGCATTACAGACTTGATCACTTGCATCACGAGGAAACACGTGGCATGTCCCCTTCTCATTAATCGCCATTGCATTATGAATTGGCCTCAGCTGTTGATCCACCCACTCATCCACAACCACAATCACTCCATTGTCATCCATCCTTGCTTTAAAGAGGCATCCTCTACCTACAGTTTGGATTCTAGCATTGGCAGCAAATTGCCAACCACTATACCCGGGCTAAGAAGCAAAATATATGAGTCGGTGTTCCAGCTTGTGCACATCACCACATTCCATAGTGGATCTCGTGTGAAGCTAATGGGCCGTGCTCCACAACACATTAGCTTTACAATGGCAATTTGGCAGCTCTTGTTGGCAGGGGCCTCACAATGTGGCCGCATCATGGTCTGGACCATACCGGCCATTGTGTTCACGTCAACCAATCTGATGGGATGTTGGGCGGATAGCTGCTGATACTGCAGCTGTTGCAGTGTGCATAAATCTGCTCACGGTGTAACACCTCATCCTGGTGTTGACGCAGATTTTGGTCTACAAAGCTGACACCATGAGACTCCACGCCTAGGCCAGCACCGGCAGTAGCTTCGACATCTCCGGTAGGGAGCCCTACATGGTGCTATGACTCCTCTTATTGTAGTTTGTCAAAGAGGTTGACCCACAAGACAGATTTGTGGGACGTACCCCATCAATTGCCAAACCCGCTATACAAATGAGGATAGGCTGGATTTAATTCTACAGATGGGCAAGGGGCTCTCTCAAGGCAAAGCACATCTTTTGCATACAACGGTGGGAAAACACACACAGCAACGTTGCCGTTAGGAATGCCGAAGTGACCTCGGATCGTATCGCATGCTATGCTTGATACAACGCCACATGAGCCCTAATAGAAGCTTGGCTTCTTTTTATGAGTATGCACGAGCCGGTAGTGGCAGGAGAGGGCAAGTGTAAGAGAGTCGCCATGGAGACGACAAGCGGGAGGGGGTTGTTGTCCACATTTGTCAGGTGATAGGCTGATGAGATAGACGTTGAAGAAGGTAGGGATGACAATCCCATTCCAAACAAGGACATGGGGGTGAACCGCCGGGGTGCCATTGCTTAGGTCTACTGGTATCCATGTAGAAACCTCTACATGTACACGGTTGGGCATGCGCTTAACTGCCGAGAAGTATCAACGAGCAGAGAGCAGCATTATTACTCGCGCTCGTATGAGCTGCTCGTGTTGCAAATATCCGTGAACCATGGCTTCTTGCAAGCAACCGAGGCTCATGCACCCATCAAATAGTCCACACTCACAATGTGGTCTGTTCGACGACCTTACAATGCATGAGCCTCAAACAATTGATTAATCCATGCGCCGGTAGATGATGGACTGACACATACCCCAAATGGTAATGCATCAGACGGACGACGATGCAAGCTTCGACGTCCACACTTTCCACTGTTTACAACATCGAAGTTCTTTTTTTTTCCTGTTTAGAAGTAGTTGTTATTGTTCGCGAGGATGGTTTGCTATGATAAGTGTATGATTATAAAATTAAAAGTCATGTACTATTTCAAATGAATTATTAAAAACAAAAAAGATCTGTGCATTTGGCAATTGCAGGTTAACGGACTTCATCAAACCACAACGCTGACGTCGTAGGTGAACGAACACCCCTTGGCAATGTAATGATCATGCCACCTTGTCTTATCATCAATTGACACCACACAACAGTAGCCAATCTTTTGAAGTTTGAAGTTCAAACCACTGATTATGAAGTAAAGAGAGCGGGAGCAAGGGGGGCCTTATCCGAATAAGCAAGATGGGTGTAGGTCGGTTGGTCCGGTTAGACTTTGTCGGTCGGTTGGCACGATGGGGGGAGGGGGGTTGGGGGGCCCAATTGGCTCCGGCGTCAAACTCGACTCTGAGCCACATTCATGCCCCATTGATGTGGATCAGGGTTCCAAGGCCACTGTGATAGGGTCATCCTAGGAACCGGGTCAACATTGGCCCTTTCCCTTCGCGGTTGTAGTTGGCAGACGACGCATGGGGGGCACATCAAAGGAGGGGCATCAATGAGGAGTCGGCACGACATCCGAGTCCTCTCGGATACATGATGATCCAAATCCGGGGGAGTAAATCCACACATGTGTTGTTGACATAGGTATAGTGCATGGCTTCACAAACTTCTTCTATTGTACACTCTCCTGGAAAATTACCAACGGACTATAAGAGGGAAGGGAGAGCGGCGTAGGAGGAGATGGCGATATCTCTAGGTAGGTCGAATAGATCTGCGCTGTTGTGCTTGGGCTCTCACTGTCGTCAAACGTATGTCGGGCAACCTTGCTCAACGACCAATAGGATGACAAGGAATCGGGGCACGTGGAGGTGGCCCATGAGTTGGCGCTTGCATGAGGCGGTGATTCCGCTCATCCAGTGTAACCTTTGTGAGTAAACTGTCCAAATTGTAGTCGCGAGCGATTCAGAGAAGTCAGTGACAATGACGACAATGATGACTTGTGGATGGAACCGGCAGATGGCGGTTTTGGTTTACAGAACACGTACCTCATGTAGTATCTCATACGTAGCAAGACGGGGAGATGCCATTGGCTGATAACGTTAATGGATCAGATTCATTACACTTCATTACCTTTTCGTGACATGAAGGAGGAGCATTCAACTGTTCAAATTGCCCGTTTGAGTGTTTGGCCATTGACAGATTCTAGTAGAGTAAAAAAATCATTTACCCTGTTCACCGAATTCAACATACTACTCCCCCTTTTTTGAGGAATGTAACGGAATACCCTAAATAAGTGCAAGGTTTCAAAAATTTCATCACATTAACTATGATTTAGGCCAGTCGTTGAATTTAATGATCACTAAGGTAGGGGCCTTATGGTTTTGGTTTTGTGTGGGCTACTATTAGGCCCCTCTAACACAAAGCCCAAAAATGTTCCTTTCAAGGCATGCGAAGTCTTTGAACCCCATGAAAACCATATACAACCCCCCCTCAAACATTCACAAACCCCTCAAGAGAGGGGTTTGTGATTGTTTATAAAAAAATGTCGACGCAACATTCCATGTATTGTTTACGTGCTCTCTTTCTTGGTGGTTGTGGATAAGGGAGTTTTACAATCCTTTTGCACTAGGGGAAGTTTTCATTTTTTTGCGACGCACAGGCAGGGCTTACACACTTTTGAATGATGTGGATGACCCCGTACGTGTACTGTATCAAGGGTCCCTCTCGTATCGCCCCGTAGCAACTCGCTCCTGCATTCCGCATTCCCTCCTATAAACTGCAAATTAGAGGTCGCGGTTGGGCTTCTACTCTCACACCAGAGCCCCTCCTAAATCACTTTGACGGTACAACACGGTCACAATGTTTAGCCGTCAACTGACACGAGACTATAGGCAATGATCCATGTGCTCGAGCCGCATCCCACGATAGACGCGCGAACAGTGGGGCACCATTGATGAGTTGCTACAGCCCCGGAGGTGTAGCAACTCATAGCAACTACCCTTGGTTGCGTAACTATTGGACTAGAAGTTGCTCGCCAAACCGCAACTCATAGCAACTACCCTTGAGTCATTTTTCTTGTTTTTATGTGGAGTATGATGTCATGTATTCGAGCCACGTCATCCTGTGGTCTACGTCACTCCAATTTCAGGAGTGAAAAAATGTGTAAAATGAGTGCGTTTCTTGCAAATGGATGCTCTCAAACCGTTGCTAAATGAACTTGGATGTGGAAAAGGGGGCGCCATGAGGTCAAGAAAAACAAGACGAGCACAATCAACACGGTTTGAGACGATTTAGTTGATCGGCCCTACGAACTCAGCGTATCTCGTCTTCTCGCATAGAGTTGAGTCAGTCCGGTGTGCAAGTGGCCAAAGAATGAAGGATACATCTCCAGTTTTGAAACTGCCAAAGTTTCAACAATCGTCCCCATAACAAAACGTGCCGGATGGAGCCTTACCGAGCCGATGACCTACGGTACAAATGGTTGGTACTTCAGAACCTGCACCGAATCCAGTAGGTACGCAACAGCAGCAAAGCAGCAAGTAAGCCCATCTTCCATCTTGCTGCTGTGGTAGGCACCACAGCTGCGTGCGTGGGAGCGGGCATGGCATTGCCATACTCGCCGCAGCAGTAGGCACCACAGCTGCGTGCCTGCCTGCGTGCGTTTTCTCCTCAACCAGCCGAAGGAAGGGTTGGTTTGTTTACCTCCGCATAGGCTTGGCTGTTTCGTGGACAGCCGTCCACGAAACGTGCTCGACGCCCAGTTCAGGGCTCTGGGTTGCTTGTGCGACCGCGGAAGTCGTACGTCCCGTGGCTGTCCAGCGGTCGCTCGAGCCCTGCCTGTGTATCGCTTGCCTAACAGAATCGTAGACGTTTGGAGGACAGCGGGGCCGAAACGGAGGTATCCAAACCCACCATAAATGCCTTGAGCCTTCGTCGTTCTAGGTTTGCCCTCTCCCTTTAACCATCCTTTACTCGTCAGCTCGTCACAGCCGTTTCTGCCTTCGTCGTCGGCAACGTCCACACTCCGCCGCGCCATCACACTACGCACTCGGCTTCTGCGGCGACCATCACCCACAGTTTCTCGCCGTTGCCGCGCCTCAACACCTGCAAGGACGCCGTGCGCCTTGTCGAGTGACCTAGCGGCCCTCCGCTCCCGCCTCTGCATCCGTCCGCATCGGCATCCACATCTCCATTCGCATCCGCCGCCATGTACAACCAGAAACGCCCCAGGACAGGTACGCTGTCCCTAGCCTCTCACCCGTCCTCCCTCCTTCCGACAGCTCCTTGTCTTGGCTTGCCGTTGTCATTTTCGCTGGAGCTGCTGAACGCGTAGGCGCGGACAGCAGACAGCAGGCGCACTTGAGTGGGCGAGGGGGACGGCAGGCTGTGCAGGGCGGTAAGAACCGCAACAGGAGCATTTGACATCCGAGACCTGTTCGGTGTAGGCTTGCACGAGCACAAGGCAGGGTGGCGAAGCACGAGCGGCCAGACGGTGGGACGGATGCGCTGGTCGTGGCGTGGTCGGCGGACAGTGGACGCTCCGCACCCTTGTTTTTGTTTTTTTTGTGTTGCCGTGGGTTCGGTTGGGTTCTGCTACGGCAGAGGCGGAGCAGTTACCTCACTGGCAGTGGGTCGAGGCCTCCTGCCAGCTCTTCCGCCTCATCTTGTACGTGGCATCTTGCGCTCTGGCTGCGACCCCCCCCCCCCCCCCCCCCCCCCCCCCCCCGGGTTCTGGCATGTCGCCCCTGTTGCCGTGCAGCTGTCCAGGCTGCTCATATCCCGCATCGCAAGTGTGGTTGGCCCTCTGACCCTCGTGCCACGCCATGCCAGGGTCTCGTGCACAGTGTCGTGTGTTGTGGTGCTGTGTGGAACCGTGGCCGGCGTGCGCACGTGGTGTGCGAGAGTGGCACATGCACGCGCGTGCAAGTGCAATTCCGAATGCCAATGCCAGTGCGAATGCGGATGCGGATGCAAATGCTCATTCGGATGCGAACGCAGACGGAAGCGGCGAGTCGGACTGGACGTGCGCTAGCTGCGGCAACGTAAACTTCTCCTTCCGCTCGTCGTGCAACATGCGCAAGTGCGGCGCACCGAAACCAACCAACCTACCGCCCGTCCCCGTGCCAGTGCCCATGCAGCCACCGCCCTTCGGGCAGCCTGGGGGACCTGGAGGCCTGCCCATGCAGGTGCTGCTACTGCTGCTGCTGGTGCCACTGCTAATCCTCGCCTGCCGCTGCTGCTGTTGCCTGCCGTGCACGGGTCTCGTGCCCTGTTGTCCAGCTGCTCAGGATGTTCGTGCTTGCACGTGCTTCAAGGTCTTGTGAGCTGCGTGGTGCCTCCCACTACTCTTCTGCTTCTGCTGCTGCGTCTGCTGCTGATACTGACCTTTCTGCTGCTGCTGCTGCCGCGGCTGCCGCTGCTGCCGCGGTGGTGGCGGCGGTGGTGGTGGTGGTGGTGCTGCTGGATCTGCTCTTGCTGCTCCTGCCGCGGCTGTCCTGCCCGTGCTGCTCTTGGTGCTGTTTCTGCTGGGAGGGTAGGATGGAGTCAATAGTCTATGGATGCAGCAATGAATCAGGTGGCGGGAGCTGGCGCATTGTCAAAGAAGACGGTAGCTGCGCAGCTTGTCCCTCACAAGCGACTGTAGCTCCGCAGTGCCCTGCTTTCTGTGTCCAGTTCCGCGCTGCATGGCAACGGCCCTGCCCTACAGCCCTCAGCAAGGGAAAGCAGCTGACGCGCATGCTGTCGCTGCAGAGGCTCCACCACGTGGAGCAGCTGCCCGCTTCCCTTTACAGGACAACCTGCTGGCTGCAGTTGGCTGCATTTTGCCGTGCCTAGCTGCTGACGCGTGCCAGCCTGCGCAGCGGCTGGGTGGTGTTGGGCCCCCGCATTGCCATGTGCGTTTGTCTGCGGCAAGGACCGAATGTTCCGCATGGCATGTGTGCCTGTGCGTGTGTAGCGTGTGATCCTGCTCTGATGTCACGTCCCTCTTCTTCTTGCCATCCTTGCCGCTTTTCTCCTGTTCTGGTGTGGGGGCTGGCTGTGGTGTGGTGCCTGCCCTGGCCTGCTGTGGCATGCAACCATGCGCTGTGGCGGTGCATGGCATGACATGACGTTGCATATCGCGGCGGAGCGCGTTTGCGGCATATATCGGGCAACTTCATGGAATGGCAACTGCACGACCGCGCTGTGATGGGTGGGCAATGATGTGTGTGACACGACGTGGCTCGGTGTGTTGTGCGGCACAGGCGCCGGGCATGGTGTACGACGGGCAGGCGCAGACGCCGTACATGGGTGGCGCCGCGTTCATGGGCGCAGGCGGGGGCGCGCCGCCGCTCATCGGAGGGCCGCTGGGCGGCAGCAACCCGTTTGACCCTTCTGCGCCGTACCTGCAGCCACAGCCGTTCATGCCCGTCATCGGCGGTGAGTGGTGTGCCGCGTTGCACTTGTTGCGAAGGGGTTTGTGTGTTGGGTGGCGAGGCGTTGGACATTGCTGGCGAGCAAGTGCCATTGTGTGTGCGGTGGTGTTGTGCGTTCTGTGGTGTTGGGTGTGTTGTGGTGTTGAGTGGACACATGTCGGGTAAGGCTGACTATGGTGCGCTGGTGATGCTGGTGTCTGCCGTTGTCCGCTTCACTCGCAAGGTCTGCTCCCATTACTCTACACGCAAATGGGTGTTCGCACTGTGTGTGTGCACTGCACTTGTCGGCCTGCACAACAAGTTGCACTGTGTGTGTGTGTGTGTGTGTGTGTGTGTGTGTGTGTGTGTGTGTGTGTGTGTGTGTGTGTGGCTGTGCTGTGCCTGTGCGTGCTGCAGGTCATCCTTACGGGGCGCCACCCATGGACCCCTTTCGACCGGTGAGTGGAGCGCACGCGCACGTGTATGCACACGCACAGGCGTGCGTGCACTTGCAAGGACAGGTGCACGCACAAGCACACGCACATGCAAGCGCATGCACATGCACATGCATGCATGAGCACACATGGAGAGGTTTTGGCAGAGCATCTCTTACATGTGAGCAACAGGTCAAGACTGTACCAAAACAACAGGAAACGTTTTCTGTATCCAACACATGAATGTTGCTCAGCATGCATGATCCCAAATACTTTCCAAAACAAGCCCGCATGACAGGGCACATGTGGTATCCCTATGGGATGCTCTGGTACACCCGACCACATAACGGGGAAATGAGGAGTGAGGAATTGCTACATGGTGAGGACGTGCATCATGCCATCTCTGATGGTGTGCAACCGAAGTGGAAGCAGCGAGCTGGTGCCAATGCTATGCTTGTCCTTTGGTGCAAGCACACAACAACTGTGGCGCGCTTTCGTACAACAGTGAAAGCACAGAACAAAGCGCTGGTGGTGTGGCCTGTGCGTTTGACCTCTGTGTGGGTGGGGGAGAGGGTCGGTGTTGCTGATGGGGGGGGGG
>SZWC01031438.1:0-19730 GCA_023375785.1 Penium margaritaceum | reverse complement strand
CTCTCTCTCTCTCTCTCTCTCTCTCTCTCTCTCTCTCTCTCGCACTTCTCTCCTGCATCGGCACCCCTCACGTTTTTCTTGCTGTTCCTCCGGCCCCATCATCTCCATCTCTGTTCCTCCTCTCCTCCCACCCTCCCCCCTCTTGTCGCCCCTCCCCTCTCCCTCCTGCCCTCCGCTCGTCTCTCTTTGATGGATATGAGAGTGCCAGAAAGTGACAAAAATAGGTTGCTCGATAAAAATCATCTGGCATGACAGTTGCATAGAGGATGTTTCACAGGTTCTAATGCACTTTACGGAACTCGATTTGGAGTCCGTTTGAGTGAGATATGGATTTCCAAAGTTTGGAGATCATGGGTCGGGTTCAATTGACGACCTGAGCACTTTGAGCTCAAAAGGCGGCAGGATTATTGGCCAGGACGGCTGAGAGCGGCCTTCAAGGAGAAAAGACGGCTGGAGGAAATCCAAGAGACTTCAAGGAAAGACCAGTCCATGATTATTAGCCGTGCAGGCCGTGCGAGACATAATTCTCTTGTGTGACAAGCTGACTGCCGCTCATCCCGCTCGGCTAGGAGTGTGCTAGAGGGTGAGCTTTGACAGCTTGGATCTCAGTGCTCCCTTAGCCAAATGAGGCATATAAAAGCTTGTTAGAAATCTGTGATGATATAATTTCTCACTCAAGAGCCAATTCAGACATTCGCATTCTCTGCAGACTTACATTTTCTTCCGTAAATTCTGTCTGTGCAACCTGCAACTCCCTCTCACAAACAGTTGGTCCTGCCTAGGCGGCTCCTAGTGAGCCTGATCCCCTCCCTGAGGGCTGCCCCAGTTTCCATCAGTGGTATCAGATCTAGAACAAGGCTTTGTCTCATCCTTGAGGCATTCCTTGCACCCTGTTGTGTGAGAGAGTCGTTTGGGGGCTGAACGTTGCACTACCATGGCGACATCCGCTTTTGTGTTGGCCGGCGTCAACATCGCCAAGTTCGAAGGCAAGAACTTCTTCAACTGGAGCAACAACATGAAGATGGTGCTGATGGAGAAGGGTCTCTGGAGCCAGGTGGATGAGAAGGAGAAGGAACCAGCAGAAAGCTCCCTCTCCCCTGTCGAGGCCCGTACCTACCGCGAGAAGCGTGACCGCGCCCTCGCCACCATCTACCTTCACCTCGCCGAACGGCAGCAACTCCTCGTCCGTGGCATCCTCACGCCAAAGGAGGTTTGGAAAAAGCTTGAGTCCACTTATGCTTCCAAGTCAATCCTCATGAATATGCAGCTGCGTCGTTGCTTTCACACTGTGAAGATGGATGAGTCCGGATCCATGATTGACTACATCAACATGGTGAAGTCTCTCTCTGACCAGCTTGCTGCGATTGAGGACCCTGTCAAAGAGCGTGTGCTCATGCTTACCATCCTCTCTGGCCTTCCTAACAGCTACACTCCTCTCATTGTTGCCCTGGACCAGCACAGCGACAAGCTCTCTCTCAATGATGTGGAGGAGAGCTTGCTGTTTGAGGAGGAGCGGCGCAAGGGAAAGGAGGGCGGAAGCGGACTGGACGTCGCTCTCATCACCAACTTTGGTCATGGGGGCGGTGCTACATCAACCAGGACCAACGGTGGAGGAGGAAAGAAGAAGGGGAACTGCCACTACGGCAAGAAGCCGGGCCATTGGGCCCGCGAATGCCGGAAGAAGAAGGCGGACCTTGCGGCTGGAGTGGGAGTGGGAAAACAGTCCGACGCTTTCGCGAACGCCGTAGATTAGGAGAGTGGATTCGTGAAAACCATCCGGGTCCTGCATATCTCAGACAACACCGCCCTGTTCTGGATCATCGACTCGGGAGCCACGCGGCACATGACGTGTCGCAGGGAGTGGTTCGTTCTCTACACCGTCATTGAGCCTCGTCGGGTGTACATGGGGGACAACCATGTGCAAATGGCAGTTGGGGAGGGTGAGATTGTGTTTTGTGCTTCTGTTGAGGGCAAGCACGTGGAACTTCGTGTGAAGGGGGTGCTCCATGTTCCGGGGCTGGTAGCTAACCTCCTCTCTGTCTCATCTCTCATCTCCGAAGGCATGCAGGTTCGCTTTGAGAATGGTTGCTGCACCATCTCTGCAAGTGCGGGGCGTGTGCTTGCAAAAGCGGACAAGGAGGAAGGTCTTTACCGCCTCTACGTGGCATCGGAGAAGGAAGCCAACTCAGCGTTGGTAGCAAGAGACGGAAAACACGACATCGGCCTGTGGCACCGCCGGCTCGTTCACCTCGGCTTTGGCGCCATCATCTCCATGCAGCAGATGGTCCGCGGCCTGGAGCTCAAGGGGGTGAAGCAGCCTGGTGCATCGGCTTGTGAGAGCTGCATTGAAGGGAAGCAAGCCCGCTCTCCTTTCACGGGGGAAGGGAAGAGCACGACTGAGCTTCTCTCACTCGTTCACTCTGATTTGTGCGGTCCCATGCCATCACAGTCCTTGTCCGGCAAGTTGTACTTTGTCACGTTCATTGATGACAAGTCGAGGAAGACGTGGGTGTCGTTCCTGGCTAGAAAGGATGGGTGCTTTGATGCTTTCAAGGTGTGGATTACTGCTGCACAGAATGAGAGTGGTAGGCGGTTGAAGGTGCTTCGCACTGATGGTGGAGGAGAGTACTTCTCCAACGACTTCCGTACCTTCCTCAAGCGTCGCGGGATGAAGCACGAGGTCACCCCACCTGGAACACCACAGCTGAACGGCGTGGCTGAACGCGCAAACCGCACGCTCATGGAGCGTGTTCGTAGCATGCTCCAAGACGCGGGGCTCCCGCCAACCATCTGGGCGGAAGCGGTCAATACCGCTGTGTACTTGAAAAACCGGAGCCCTACGCGCGCCGTGCCGCTGATGACACCGGAGGAGGCGTGGACGGGATGCAAGCCAACAGTGACGCACCTGAAAGTCTTTGGGTGTGGCGCATTTGTGCACGTGCCTGCCGGTAGCCGTAACAAGCTGGATGCAAAGTCGGTGAAGGCTGCCTTCCTCGGCTACGACACAATGGGATACCGCCTCTACAACCTTGCCGCACGCAAGATCATCCGCAGCCATGACGTGGTCTTCCAAGAGGAAGTGAAGGGCTGGACTTGGAGCCCTATGTCGGTAGTTCCGCTTGCTCCCGCACTTGTACCAGAAGTGGGAGAAGTACCGGTAGCAGAAGAGGGCGGTGTAGAAGATGGCGGTGACAGTGGCAACGACAAGGAGGTGGAGGGAGCTGAGAAGGAGAAGGAGCCGGCAGCGGAATCTGATGAGGAAGAGCAGCAAAGCAATGCACAACAGCTACCACGACGGTCTGCATGCCTGAACAAAGGTGCAAAGGACAGTGGGGAGCCGCTGAGGCAATCCAAGCGCCTCGCTATCAAACAGAGGCCACTGGAGGAGCTGGTGAACCTGTGCACCGTTCCAGCACCAACGGAGTCGTCTGACCTCGAGCTTCTCTTCCTCACAGTCACCGATGACCAAGCCACATTCGCTGAAGCCATGCGCAGCGCCGAGGCGGCAGATTGACGTGCCGCAGCAGATGAGGAGTACGGTGCGCTCATGAAGAACGGCACCTGGACTCTTGAGGAGGCTCCACGTGGCAGCCGGGTGATCGGATGCCGGTGGATCTTCAGGCGCAAGCGTGATGCGGATGGTAAGGTGCTCAGGTACAAAGCACGGCTGGTTGCAAAGGGTTATGCGCAGACTGAGGGTATGGATTACAATGAGACATTTGCACCTGTCGCAAAGTTCCCATCCATCCGAGCGATCCTCGCTCTTGCTGCTGCTATGGACTGGGAGGTACACCAAATGGATGTGACTTGTGCATTTCTGAATGGTGACCTCGAGGAGGATGTGCACATGGAGCAGCCGGAGGGGTATGTGGTGGAGGGAAAGGCAGATTTGCTGTGCAAGCTTGTGAAGGCCCTCTACGGCCTGAAGCAAGCACCACGAGCATGGTACCACAAGATGGATGAGCAGCTGGCTGGCCTTGGCTTTGTGCGTAGTGAAGCTGATCATGCAGTCCATGGGCGCACTCAAGAGGCAAGCCAGGTCATCATCTTGCTCTATGTTGATGATCTGCTCATTGCATCTGACTCCAAGTCTCTTTTGGACGATGTGAAGCAGTCCCTTGCTGCCAGGTTTGACATGAAAGACATGGGAGAGCTCAGTTACTACCTTGGCCTTCAGATCAAGCGCAACAGGCAGCAGCAGAATTTGGAGTTGTCGCAGAGCACGTACGTGAGCGACATTGTGAAGCGCTTCAACATGGCAGGAGCGCGCAAAGCAAGAACACCACTGGAAGTGGGAGCGAATCTGAGCATGACGCAGACTCCCCGCGGCATGCAAGAGAGCAGCCGCATGGAAGCAGTTCCGTACCAAGCAGGGGTTGGAAGCCTCATGATTGCATCAGTCGGCACGCGCCTCCACATCAGCCAAGCAGTGGGAGTGTTAAGCAAGTTTTGCGCGAATCCGGGCGTGCCGCATTGGGAGGCGGTCAAGCGCGTGCTGCGCTACCTCGACAGCAACAGCAGCCTTTGCCTCACCTTCAACGGCAACAACAGCCCCATCCTCATTGGCTACAGTGACGCAGATTGGGGAGGTGACCTGGACACAAGGAGGTCAACCAGTGGGTTTGTGTTTGTGCTCAGGGGAGGTGCAATCAGTTGGCGGAGCAAGAAGCAAGAGTGCGTCGCCCTCTCCTCCACCAAAGCAGAGTACATCGCCCTGAGTGAAGCAGCAAAGGAAGCCGTGTGGCTACGTGAGCTGCTGGCAAGCCTTGGACAGCAGCAGACCACAACGACCACCATCTACTATGAAAACATGAGCGCCATTGCTCTGACCAAGAACGCCGAGTTTCACGCCCACACCAAGCACACTGACCTGCGGTACCACTTCATCCGCGAGCTCGTGGCAAAGCAAGTGGTGCAGATCAAGTTCTGCCCTTCAAGCATGATGTTGGCAGACTTTCTGACCAAGCCGCTGGCAGCGCACCGCTTTCAGGAGCTGAGGGGACAGTGCGGACTTGTGTGATTTTTATTCTTGCAAAATGGGAGAATGATGGATATGAGAGTGCCAGAAAGTGACAAGAATAGGTTGCTCGATAAAAATCATCTGGCATGACAGTTGCATAGGGGATGTTTCACAGGTTCTAGTGCACTTTACGGAACTGAATTCAGAGTCCGTTTGAGTGAGATATGGATTTCCAAAGTTTGGAGATCATGAGTCGGGTTCAAGTGACGACCTGAGCTCTTTGAGCTCAAAAGGCGGCAGGATTATTGGCCAGGACGGCTGAGAGCGGCCTTCAAGGAGAAAAGATGGCTGGAGGACGTCCAAGAGACTTCAAGGAAGGACCAGTCTATGATTATTGGTCATGCAGGCCATGCGAGACATAATTCTCTTGTGTGACAAGGTGACTGCCCCTCATCCCGCTAGGCTAGGAGTGTGCTAGAGGGTGAGCTTTGACAGAGTGGATCTCAGTGCTCCCTTAGCCAAATGAGGCATATAAGGGCTTGTTAGAAAGCTGTGATGATGTACTTTCTCACTCAAGAGTGGATTCAGACATTCGCGTTCTCTACAAACCTACATTCACTTCCGTAATTTCTGTCTGTGCAACCTGCAACCCCCTCTCACAAGCAGTTGGTCCTGCCTAGGCGGCTTTTAGTGAGCCTGATCACCTTCCTGAGGGCTGCCCCAGTTTCCATCACGCCGCTGCCACCAAGAGGATGGAGCGGATGGAGGCAAACTTTGCCATCGGTGCAAAGGTGGCACTTTATCGTAGTATTTCCCCTTTCGCTGGACGTATCCCTTCACCACCAGCCGCGCCTGATACCGCTCTTCCTTCTCTTCCTTGGTGAGCTTCTTCTTGAAGATCCACTTGGAGCCGATGATTTTCTCACCCTCTGGCCTGTCGATCAGCTCCCAAGTCCCATTCTCCTTGTGGGGGGAAAGCTTAGATTTCATAGCTCCCTCCCTCTCAGTCCCATCCTTCCGCTGCAATGCCTCCTTGATGGTCTCGGGCTCCTCTTGCGCAAATAATTCTCAAGCAAGCCCGGTCTCGATGCCCTCCGCGGCATTGTACCTCTTTGCCGTCCTCCTTGTGCATCCGCTTCTCCGGGGCTGCTGCTGTTGAGGTTGCAAAAGCTGCTGCTGCTGCTGTAACTGCTGCTACCGCTGGTGCTGCTGCTGCTGTCCCCTCACAATGCTACTTGCACCGCTGGCCTGCTCATCCTCTCTTGGGGACCGTGGAGGTACGGGCTCACTCCCCGCCTCTTCGTTAAGCCCAACTACTGCCGGCGCTTTGGACTCATTGTCCAAATTGGTTGAATGCAAATCAGCCGCTCCCCCATCCCCCAAATGGTTCCCGCCGGTTGGAGTCGATGGGGCGTCACCCTCTTTTGCGTCCTATGGCCTCTCCCCCTCGAGGAGTGGCAGCCACTCCCCCCGCTTGGAGAGACCCGCGTCCTTGTCCATCCACCGGATTTCCTCGTCGAACGTGACGTCATGAATCTTCACAATCTGCTACCTCCTTGGGTCAAAGAGCCGTTACGCCTTGTTCCTGCTCTCGTACCCGACAAAGATGCACCGGCGAGTTCGCGGGTCCAGCTTGCCCCGCCCCTCCTGTGCCTGCACCCATGTTGCCTTCGACTTGGCGACTTTGGGGTAAAATTCAAAGTTGCCAAGTCGACCTTAGTCGACTTGGCGACTTCGACTCCAAGTCGACCTAAGTCGACTTGGAGTCGACTTTGGATTTAACTATTAATAGTCACCGGGTCACAAGCTGTCAAAGAATGGGTGGGCTTTTTGGAACAGGAAAAAAGGCGAGTTTTTAGGTCAGCGAGCGTGCTCAAAATCTGACAATTTCAACGTGACATGTCCACCTTGCAAAGCGGCCGCCGACACACAATAGATCTGATGCATCCATGGATGAATGGGGAAACATCCAACATCAATTTCTGACAGCAGGGCAAGGAAATAAGTATGTCATTGGGCAATGCAACATGCACTCCTGATTGACAAATAAAATGTCGTCAAACAGGTGGTCATCTGACCACCTCGGATTGATTTAGGCAGATCCTTTGCATGATATCTGCAGGCATGGGTGGTTCAGTGTACCCAGACCATGCCAATTGCCAATGGCACAGTCAGCTTGCACTTGAAGACAAAACAGCCCCATCCCAATGGTCATCGATGTCCTCCCATAACACAGAGAACGCAAACCCTAGACTGCCATTTTACAGGCGAGGAAAGCCATAGTTTCCTCGCCCGACCCCATGGCAAGAAGCCAGTCCGCATGTGCAGTTGCTGCTGTTCGTGGTGCTGTAGTTAACAGCACCATCACCACTGTCCAGCCTCTCCGGGGGGAGCTCCTAACAAAAGCTCTATCCAAGTATTTCAAGCCACACCCAACTGCAAGCGACTACTAATTCTTGGCAGTGACGATGAAGGTGATGGCGGTGACGGCACTTCCACGGGTGCTGACAATGCTGAAAAATTGCCCGTCCGCATACCCAAGCGTGGCGTCGTGAGGCGCTGACGAGCCGCCAGAAAGAGGAAAATGCCTTCCGGCGGATCTAGCGGCTTAAGGATTGCTTGGATTCTAAAATGGAAGACTGCCCCTTAAAGTTGAAGAGTCGTTGAATCTAGTGGAAGTTGTTTCACTGGAATCAAACAAGGATGAAGGGAGATATGGCCTTCCAAAGTTGGGGTGTGTACAACGGCTCTGGGAGCCGGCTGTGACTCGATTTCCGATGGATGATTGACCGGACCGAGTAACAGAAGTACCATCTGAAGATTTTGCTCCGGAAGGTCTGCCGAGGTGTCCGGTGGATAATCCACCGATCCTGTACTGCAGTTTGTTACTGAGGGACCTAGCCAAAATCGTGGCTCGGCGTCCGAAACTCACTAATACGTTTTGTTATTCGGGGACTTGGTCAAAATTCTGACTGCAGGTCTGCGGACAGGTTTCGAACCTCGTCACACCCCATCACCAAACTCGACCCAAAAGTGGGGGAGGTGCGTGGAAACAGTGCAGGGGACCCCTACACCACGTGCAATGGGATCTGCCCCTTGGGAAAGGCGCTTTGCATGTGAAGGAAGGCGCCATGACATCTTCGCGCCATGGAGGCGTTAGGCGTTTCTGTGGTAGGTGAGACCTACGCTTCCGCATGCGTAACGTGGGCTATGCTTGGCTGAATCACGCGCGGTTTGGTGTGTTAGAAAGCTCATGAATGGTTCTATAAATGTTGCAATCATGTCCATGCTCAAAAACTGTTGCAAAATGTCGTTATTCCCTAATCAAACTGACTGTCTCTAAATTCCTGCTCACATGGCGTGACGCGACTAGAAAACTCATGCTCTGTCTCAGATTCGCCAAAAACAGAAGACCTAAACCACCAAGAGACGATCAGACAAACATCAGGACTGCATCTCGTGGATTCCCTTACAAAGGTTTATGTGTCAACAAGTTTGATCGTCTCCAATGTTCATGTCTTCCGCAGTGCACGGGATCGTCATCTTGGATGTCGCGGTGAAGTTCTCACAACCTGTCGGAGTAGAAGCTACATAAACGGCGCAGAAGGAGACGTAGCCCATTCAGAAGTATGCAGGTGGCCCGGGTTTTGGTCCATGGAGGTGGTACTTTGAGCTGCACCTCGCGCATAAGGGGGTGCTAGAGGTCATGATGGGAACGGAAGTCCTCGACTTAGCAATGGCAACACGAAGGAGGCCGTCGCAAAGAAGAACACGGAGGCGCTCATGTTGCTGATGTCTGGGACGGCCGAGTCGCAGTGGGGCTACTTCTAGGGTTGCAAGCTGGCAGCCAAAGCTTGGTGAAAGCTCTGCGCCATCCACCAATCCAAGTCACTTACGAACAAACTCTTCGCAATGAAGCGGCTCCTCACGGTGAGAATCGAGGTGGGAGATGATGTCATATCCGCCATGTAGCAAATTGAGCCGCTCGCCTTGCAATGCAACGACGTGGGATGGAAGATTGACATGCAGCTATAGGCGATGGCTCTCCTCATGGCCCTACCTGACATTTGGGGTTCATTCATTACCATCCTCGGAGGATGGTCGGAGGACAAGCTCACTTATGGCGCGGTCGCAGAGTACATCCGCAAGAGGCGCAGTGCCAGAGCTGCGGTGAGTCCTCGTCTTCCTCACCGGCCCTTGTTACCAAAACATGAGGTGGCGGAAACGGGGACAGAGGAAGCGGCGGAAAAGGCGGCGGCAAGAAGGGCGCCAAGAAAGGTGCTTGCCGCAACTGCAGCAAGGAGGGCCATTGGGCCCGTGAGTGCCCAGAGTCAGTGAAGATTGACAGCAAAAACAGCAAGGGCAGGTCGCTCCTCAATGACAACAAGAACCACTTCCTCAAGAAGGCTAACAGGCAGTGCCTAGATTCCGGGACTGAGGAGCACACCCAGGTCAAGAAGGTGGGGTTCCTCACCTACGGAAAGTCCTCCAAGTTGATGGTGGTCGCGAACGACAAAGTCGAGCCGGCGGCCGGCCAAGGTAACGTGGAGGTTGAAGTCGTGGTGGGCGGTAAGAAGGAGCTGTGCACAATCCGTGATGTGCAGCACGTCCCCGGCCTGGCTGACATCCTTAGTGTCAACCGCTTGATAGACAAGAGGCATGAGGTGCCCTTCCGTAAGAAAGGCGCAGTGGTGCGCATCGATGGCAACGGCGAGGTCGTGTTGGAGGTGAAGCACGAGGGCGGTCTCTACATCGTGGAGACCAAGGTGGTCCCTGCGGCATAGGACGCAACAGACTCGCGGGAGCGTGTCGTGAACATGGCCAAGGGAGGAAGCGCTGATCTGGAGCTCTGACACCGACGGTTGGGGCATTTGGCTCCCGCAACCGTTAAGAAGATGGCGAAGTGCAACATGGTGCACGTCCTCGTCATTGATGGTGCAACAGACGCGGCAGCAGATGCAGCAGTGCACAAAAAGTGCTAGCCTTGTATTTTGGGCAAGGCGCGGCACAAGCCGTTCAATGAGAACGAGGCTCGCGCAAAGGACCTGCTAGAGGTCGTGCACAACGACGTGTGCGGACCGTTCAAAATGCCGTCAAACAGCGGCTTGATATACTTCGTCACCTTCATTGATGACTACAGCAAAAAACTCTATGTGTACTTCATGAAGCGCAAAGGCGAGGTCATGGACCGGCTGGAGGAGTATGTTGTAGCGGTGGAGAGGCAGACTGGCCGGAACGTCAGAGCGCTACGCAGCGATGATGGTGGAGAGTACGTGGGCTGCAACGGTTGGATGAAGCAGCAGGGCATCAAGTGGAAACCCACTATGCCGTACTTGCCACAGTCTAACAGAGTGGCGGAACGGACGAACCAGACATTGCTAAACATGGTGCGGACCATGCTTGTGGATGCGGGGTCACCGCGAGGGTTCTGGGTGGAGGCTGTACGTACAGCGAGCTACACCATCAACCTCACCCCAACGGCAGTGGTGAAGGACAAGGACGGCTGGAAGACGCTGCAGGAGGTTTGGAACGGACGCAAGCCAAACGTAGCGCATCTGAAGGTGTTCGGGTACAAGGCGCACGCGATGGTGCAGGCGGCGCAGCGACACGACAGCAAGTTGGAACCATGGGCGAAGCCGTGCTTGTTTCTTGGCTACGAGAGCACGCAAAAGGTGTACCGGCTTTGGGACCCGTACACGCAAGAGACCATCCGCAGCCGTGACGGCGAGTTCGACGAGCAGCAGAGCTTCAACAGTAGCAGCAATGACATGAGCGTCGGGAACACTCCAAAACAGGGGGAGGGGTTCCAGCACCTTGACTACAAGGAGGAGCCGGCGGACGTGGAGGTCGATGATACACCGTCGGAGCGCGGCGGTGTAGTAGGTGCAGTAGCCGACACGGAGGACTCCGACGACGATGCAGCTGGGCTGGAGATCTGGCGGAATGATCCGTCGAAGGAGGCACCACGGGTGTCAAAGCGCGCACTCCCGGTGGAGTTTGCGTCGGGCGTCAGCAAAAAATCCCCCGGACACGCTGCTCGTCCGATTGATGGTTCACCACAGCGGGAGGGATCCTCGGGGAGCCGTCCAGTTGATGATTCACCGGAGCGGGCAAAGTTGGAAGGATCGTAGCAGAGCAACGAGACGCCACCAAAACTGCCGCGTCGCAGCGGGAGGCAACGGAGAGCGAGAAAGCGTTTTGACGTAGGCACCAGTTGATGGATTAGCATGACATGGTACATGCTGGCTACATCAACAGAGCCGACAACCGTGCAAGAGGCACTTGCGTGGGCCAAGGAGAAGCAGTTGGGACGCTACCATCAAGTCAGAGTTGGCGTCCATTGCTGAAAATGACACGTGGGAGTTGGTTGACAGGCCGAAAGACGGCGAGGTCATCGGCTCCATGTGGGTCTTCAAGACCAAGTTCACAAAGGAAGGTGTGGTTGACAAGTACAAGGCACGGCTTGTGGCGAAGGGGTATGAAAAGCATAAGGGTGAGCACTACGATGAGATGTTCACCCCCGTCGCCAAGTTCACAAGCATCCGGGCAATCCTTACAGTGGCAGCCACGAAAGACATGGAGGTCCACCAAATGGACGTAAAGACGGCCTTCCTCAATGGCATCATTGATAAAGAAATCTATATGGAGCTGCCAGAGGTGGTGGAGGCGTCGGAGGGCAAGGTGTGCAAGCTGCAGAAGCCCTTGTATGGGCTAAAACAATCGCCTCGATGCTGGTACCAACAGATAGACAGCTTCATGGCACAACTCGGCTTCAAGCATTGTGAGGCGGATCATAGCGTGTACGTGCGGCATAGTAAGAATCTCCATCAGATTGTTGCACTCTTCGTAGACGATCTGATCTTGTGCTCCTCAGACCTGTCGAGCCTATAGCAGCTGAAAGAGCAGCTGAGCAGTAGGTTCCAGATGTCGGACATGGGGGAGCTGGAGTTCTACCTTGGGGTGAGCATTACGTGGAACCGGAGGGCGTGCACGCTTGAGATGGGGCAGGCCAAATACGTGGCCGAGGTGCTGAAGCAGTACGGCATGGAGGACTGCAAACTAGTGTGCACTCTTGTCTCCACGACCTGTGAACTGAGTGCGGCAATGGCGCCACAAAAAAAAGAAGAGCGGGAGGATATAGCAGGAGTGTCCTACCAATCGACGGTGGATAGCCTCATGTACGCCATGGTGGCGACTCGACCGGACCTGGCCTACGCGGTGGGCCAAGTGAGCAGGTACGTGGCCGATCCAGGGTCACTACACTGGCAGGTGGTCAAGCGCATCCTCCGCTACCTGCAGGCGACGCGGCACGCGTGCCTAAGGTTCGATGACAAAGGAAGGACGGACCCCTTGCGTCTGGTCTACTACACGCATGCAGAATAAGCTGGGGATGTGGACAAGCGGAAGTCCACATCCGGCTACGTGTTCTTCCTCGCTGGTGCAGTGGTCTCGTGGTGCAGCAGGAAGTAGGACTACATCACCACCTCTACAGTGGAAGCAGAGTACATCGCTCTGGCCGAGGCGGTCAAGGAGGCGTCGTGGCTCCACAGGTTGCTGGGGGAGCTGGGCGTGCCGCAGCTGGAGCCTACGGTGGTGCAAGAGGACAACACCGGCTCCATCTCACTGACCAACAACCCAACGCAACACGGGAGGACAAAGCACATTGGCGTGCGTTACCACTACGCACGGGACATGGTTGAGAAGGGGTATGTGGTGCTGCAGTAGTGCAGCATGCATAACATGCTTGCGGATTGCTTGACCAAAACGCAACCCGCAGACCGGCACGCGATGAGCGTGGCCGGGCTTGGGATGACCAGCTATGATGGGCTGGAGGGCACAGCGGAAGATGAGTGAGAGCAAGCTGGAGCAGTGGGCATAGCAGGTGCAAGGGTGAGAATGCTGGAAAATTGCCCCTTCGCATGCCCAAGCGCGACGCGGGGAGGCACCGCTGAGCCGCCAGAAAGAGGAAAATCCGCTTTGGTGGATCTAGTGGCTTGAGGATTGCTCAGATGCTAAAATAAATGATTTCCCCTTAAAGTTGACAAGTCGCTGAATCCGGTGGAAGTTGTTTCACCGGAACCAAACAAGTATCCAGGGAGATATGGCCTTCCAAACTTGGGGTGTACGCAGTGGCTCTGGGAGCCGGCTGCGACTTGATTTCCGGTGGATAATCGACCGGACCGAGTAACAAAAGTACCATCTGGAGATTTTGCTCCGGAAGGACTGCCGAGGCGTCCGGTGGATAATCCATTGGATCCTGTACTGCAGTTGTTGCTGAGGGACTTCGCCAAAACCGTGACTCGGTGTCCGAAACTCACTAGTACGTTTTGTTATTCGGCGACTTAGTCAAAATTCTGACTACAGGTCCACGGACAGGTTTCGAACCTCGTCACACCCCATCACCAAACTCGACCCAAAAGTGGGGGAGGTATGTGAAAGAAGTGCAGGGGATCCCTACACCACATGCAATGGGATCTGCGCCTTGAGAAAGGTGCTTCGCACGTGAAAGAAGGCGCCACGGCGTGTTTGCGCCATGGAGGCGTTAGGCATTTCTGTGGTGGGTGAGACCTGCGCTTCGGCAAGCGTAACTTGGGCTACGCTTGGCTGAATCGCTCGCAGTTTGGTGCATTGGAAAGCTCATGACTAGTCCTATGAATTTTGTGATCATTTTTATGCTAAAAAACTAACAAAAATACCATTTTCCCCTTCGCAAACTGACTGTCTCTAAATTCCTGTTCACATAGCGTGAGGCGACCAGAAAACTCACTCTCAGTCGCAGGTTCGCCCAAAACAGAAGACGTAAACCACCAAGAGACGATCAGACAAATGTCGGGACTGCATTTCGCGGATTCCTTTATAGTGGCAAAAACTACTCTAGAGGAAGCGATCGCACAAGGTGCCATTATGGTGCTGCTGTGGGCAACGCCGCCAAGTGCAAGACACCGCCTCCAGGGGCACGTGCTTTGCTCAGCCTGCGTGCACTGCCACTACCAAGTGAGGGCTTCAGTTGTGCAGACTCCACCCTCTTCAATGGGCAGGGAGAATCATGGGGTACCAAAGACCGACCTGTTAACTGGGCTCAGCTCACTGCTGAGCACCAGCTCAAGCAAGCAAGGGAAGCTGCTGGAATGTTTGGCAGTGACGATGAAGACGATGGCGGTGACTGCACTGCCACGGTGCTCCCAGCAACCCAGCCATCTCCCTCTTACGCAGCGGTCCAGTCGTCTCCCTGCAGTCCCTCAACTGGAGCCGGCAAACAAGCATGTGTGACCACCTTGACAACCAAGCAAACAAGGAGTGCCAAAAGGCAGTGGTGAAGGTGATGGCAACCGCAGCTGTTCCCATTTCCTTCTGCCTCCAGCGAGCCATGCTCGAGGTCATCGAGTGTGCCTGCTGCACCACGTCTAGCTTCACGCTTTCATCCTGCAACACGGTGGTCGATACCCTTCTGCCTGAGCTGGACAAGGAGCTTGCCGACATGGAGTAGCCCCTGCGTGCAGGTTGGGACATCTACGGTGTAACGCTTGGGGTGGATGAGTGGTCTGACATACAGATCAGGCCCATGTACTCTGCCATGGCTACAAATACTGAGGGTACAGCACATCTCTTTTCCCGTGATGCTACAGGAGTCGTGCGTGATGTCAACCATGATGCGTCAGTCATTGAATTGGTCATCAATGAGGTTGGAGCAGAGAAGGTGATAATGGTGATCGCCGACAATGCTTCCTCAAACTTGAAGGCTTTTAAGGCATTGCGCACCAAGAATCCCAATGTCTTTTTCACAGGATGCGTGGCTCACATCCTTGATCTGGTTCTCAAGGAAATTGCAAAAACTGAGTGGGGCACTACTTTGCTTACAAAGTGTAACAAGATCATGTCCTTCATGCGGAACAAAGACATACTTCGATCGTGGATGAAGGAGGAAGGGAGGGGGAAGGTGCTGCTTCCATCATGTGCCAAACGCTTTGGATCTGTGCATCGTATGCTGAAACGTCTCATCGTCATGCAGCCCACCCTCGAGAAGATGGTGAACAGTCCCAATTGGTAGCAGATTGGAGGTGCTGGCCATGATGTTGGACTTCGCGGCAGGAAGAAGGCAGTCCGGCATCTTGTCCGCCAGCGTGTATTCTGGCTGCAGGTCAAGGCGCTTGCCAAACTGATGACGCCAATTCTTGTCGCTCTGCGCAAGGCTGACGCTGCAGGTGGGACCTCTGGCATCATCTATGAGGCTCTTCTTGATGCAACGGAGCAGCTGCGCAGTCTTGGCGTGGCACGTGGCCGCCGTCGTGCTGCTGTGAACACCACGTGGGTGAGTTTTGCCATGAGGAGGCTTGCGGACAGGTGGACTAAGCAAATGAACTGTCCAGTCTTTGCTGCTGCACGCCGCATTGATCCGCAGCACCTTGGCCATAAATTTGATGCTGATGAGAAGACAGTGGAGGCTAGGAATCAGGTTGTGGCTGCACTTGTGCCCGAGATTGAGCAGGTGGCATTGGAGGAGCAGCTGGACGCTTTCACCAACGGCCGGTTGACGGTGGAGGTGGACCTAGATAGTCTAAAGGATGTAGAGAGGGCGAAGGGTGCAGTGGCCAAGGTTGTGGCTGGAGAAGTTGCTGCATTCCGCTGGCACACCCGCCACATGACCCGGATGAGTGCCCTGCGGAATCTGGCCATGAAGCTGATGGCGCAGCCGTGCACTTTGTCCAAGAACGAACGGGTGTTTTCCAAACACGAGCTGATCTAGACAGCTCGCAGGAACAGGCTTAAGACGTTGACGCTTGAGATGCCGGTGCGGGTGAATGTCAGGCTGACCCGGATGTATGGGAAGGTGAAGCCAAAGACCCTTGTGGCATTGTTGAAGGATGTAGCAGATGCGGAGGTAGCACAGAGTGGGAGTGACACTGATGGTGAAGTGGAGCATGGTGAGGATTCTAGGGAGATTGGGATGCTGACATTGCCGGTGCTGATGATGAGGAGACAGGTGCACATGGAGACAGGGTAGGACGGGCAGAAAAGGAGGTTGGAGAAGGTGAAGAGGAGTTTGTGGATTAGGATAGTGATGATGAGGGTGGCAGTAACAACGAAGATGACATCAAGGATGTGAATGATGAGGAGGAAGAAGAGGATGGAGCTGACAGTGATGGGAGTGCAGATGGGGATGTTGAGGAGGTTTTAAGGACTCTGCACCTAGGTGTCAGGAAGCGTTCTGACCTAGAGAAATCGCTTCCTCAAGATGCAGCAGCAACAGTTGCAACACCATCCACTGGGCGCTCCACAGCACCTGGACGTTCAGGTTCATCTACAACACCTCGCCCATCAAAGAGTGTTGGGAATGCTTCTGGGTTGACAACTGCATCTGCCGAAAAGTCGCCCTCTCGTCCCAAGAGGATTTGTGCTCATCGTTGATAGTTATTGTACTTGAAGTGCAGATTTCTATGTGTGATGGGATTTTGGCACTTTGTTCAATGGAAACATGTTTTGTAACTTTGCATGTCTTTCTTTAATTGCAGTTGTAATGCTCCATTAGAATGTTTTTTCATTACTTCACACAATGTTAGTCCAAGTAACCATGCAAAACTGTGCTGCATACTTGACATGAGCTTCAGACTTCAAAGATGTTTGCCCAAACCAATTGGAAATGAATGTGAGCAAATGACCCATGTATAGCTAAGTAATGTGCTTCAGCATTGACTGGCTAAAACCACCGCATTGCACTCGGTCATATGATTGACCTATGTTAAGAGGTAAGGAAGTACATATCTTAAAACAGTGGTAAACATGAAATCCGTGTTTGAAAACATGAATCCCACTTGCAGATTTCTACATTCTAGCATGTTGTGCATGGACAGACTTTCGACTTGGTCTGTAAAGCACCGACTTCCGACTTTTGACTTTTGACTTGGGTGCCGACTTTGACTCGGGGAAGGCAACATGGACATACACAACAGCATGTGCAACACAGCCAAACGTGTGGAGGTAAGCCAAAGTTGGCTTCCTCTCGCTCCACACTTCTTGTGGCGTGTTCCACACCTTGTACTCCGTGCTTTTTAGCGGCTAAGTCGGCGTCAGGTTCATGATGTATGCTGCTGTCCGTGTCGCCTCGCCCCAGTACCGCTGCGTGAGGCCGGCATCGCTCAACATGGACCAGAACATGTTGAGGATGGTATGGTTTGTCCTCTCGGTGACGTCGTTCTTCTGCGGAGAATGTAGCTTAGCTTTCTCCCACACAATCCCCTTGCTCTTCATCCATGCTGAACAGCCCTCGTACTCGCTGCCGTTGTCGCTCCGGAACACCTTCACCTTCAACTCCATTTGCCGCTCCACTGCTACCACAAACTCTTCTTCTTGATGTTGTAGAGGTATAGTTTGTGGCTGTGGTCGTCAACGAAGGTGACAAAGTAGCGTGCCCCCCCAATGGGCTTGAACGGTCTGCATATATGTACACCACCTCCAACTTTGCCGATGCACGCATCCCCTTTCCTACAAATGCCTGCCGTGTCACCTTACCCATGACGCATGGCTCACACAGGGCTTCCTTGGCTGCTTCGGTACCTTTGACATCAAGGTCCCGCACCACCTCTTTCTTAGCCATCTCCTTTTGTTTTGCAGGTGCAACGTTACAGAGGCGGTAGTGCCATAGGTCCAGGTTTCCTTCATCCTTCATCACAAGGTGGACGACACCGGTCCTCACCGCATCGGCAAGAACCTTGGTACAAAGAAGGTACAGGTCCTCCTCCCTCTTGCCATGTGCAATCACCTCGCCACCCCCCTCCTTCCGGATGATGGCCTCTTTCTTGTTGAAGAGTACCCCAAGCCACTTGTCGGGAAGGTGGCTCACTGACAGCAGGTTTGCCCCAAACTTGGGCATGTGGAGCACGTTGTAGATGGTGCACAAAATGACTTTCCTGTTCACCACCAACTCGATGCAAACATTGCCTTCGCCCACGGCCAACTCCGTTTTGCCGTTGTCTACTGTCATGCATCGCTCAGTGGTGCCGTAGGTGATGAATGCCACCCAGTTGCATTGTGTGTGGCGGCCTGATCCGTAGTCGATCACCGTGACGTCCAAATCTCTCAAGTCGGTAGAATCCCTGACCATCATGGCTTCATTTCCTTCTTCCTGTCCTTCCCGGGCTGGTCCGACTTCTTGTTGGGACAGTCGCATGCGTAATGGCCCTATTTTCCACAGTTGTAACACTCCCCCTTCTTGTCACCTTTCTTGGTGCCCTGCTTGGCACCCTTCCCCTTCTTGTATCCCCATCCACCTTGAGGACGGACGGCATAGGCAGAACTCGATGTCGCCCCACTCTCACTCCCACCATGCTGCATCCATTCATTGCGGACGTACTCAGCCACCTTTGGGTACTTCAGCTCATCGGCGGACCAGCCGCCAACGATGGTGATCATGGGACTCCAACTGTTCGGCAAGGCCAGAAGGAGGATCATGGCTTGCAGCTGAGGGTCAACTTTCCACCCAGTGGCTACGCACTCGGTAGTAAGGAAATCGATCTACTACAGGATCTCCAGAATGTCGTTGCCTTCGTTGGCTCGGAGGATGACAAGCCTCTTGAAGACGAAGAGCTGATTAGCGAGGTGAGTGGATTGATAGATGATGCAAATTTTCTTCCAGGCCTCCATGACCTCTGTGCATCCTTGAATGAGTGAGCGCTGTGTTGAAGCATGCGCATACACAATCAAGGCAAGTACCTTCTTGAAGCGCCTTTTTGTTGCGCTTCTTGTACTTGTCCACTTCCTCCAACGTCGTAGTATCGAGAGGGGTAGTTTCTTCACCCTTGACCAGCTCAAGCAGGTCCTTTTCATCAAGGTAGACCTCAAACTCCCACCTCCACAATTGGAAACCAAGACCGTTGAACTTTGAGACGACGCCGAGTCTTTTTTGCTCGGTCGGTGCCATTGCGCATGGTGGTAGCGTGAACGTTGTAGTGCTAGGATCCTTCTAGGCACGTGGACCCATAACCCTTTGTTGGCACTAGTCGGTATGGAGGAGCCCTCAAGGATACCTGGCTGTCCCCGATGCACGCTACCAGTTTTTGTAGCAGCCAAATGGACACCAATGATGAAGAGTGTGGAGCACGAGGATCACGGATCTGAGTGAGCAGAACACGTTGCATTCAATACAACTGAATTGAAACATATTATTGTTGCTTATCACAGTCAGATTACATAAGATCCTTATAGCCTGTGATCTAAGGTTTCCAAAGCATCCAAGAACGCCCAAATTGTAGAGCCCTTGCTACGGTCGTTGAAGTAACCCTTGGTAGAGCCGCCCACCTTGCCTTTTGCGCTAGGCAACTTGAGGCGCTTCGACGGTGAGCCGTCGGAGCGCCTTTCCTCGCACAGAAGTTAAGGAGAATTTCACCCTAATCAAGGAGAATCCTCTGGTTGTCTCCTTTAATGGCCCTGGTGCATTTGGAACTAGTTGGAGTTGAACGCGGATCACTGGCGGTGGATTATCCTGCCACCCATGGCAGGTACCAGATTCCACCCGCACAACACCCGAACTTCGGGTGAGGCTAACTTTCTGAATACTCACTCAAATCGAGCAATTCAAAGCTTTATCTTGCATGGAAAAATCTAAAAATCGAAATCTGAAGTCAGATCAGGTGTTCGACCACTCCCTACTGGTCAAACTAGGGACTACAATCAACGGCACTCGTGGCAAGGGGCACACCATGTCAATTGGGAGAACCTATCCTCGTTTCTTATCCTCACGTAGATCCCTCACACTTGGATGATACCAGTAGATAGA
>SZWC01031434.1:0-22544 GCA_023375785.1 Penium margaritaceum | reverse complement strand
ATCCTCTCTCTCTCTCTCTCTCTCTCTCTCTCTCTCTCTCTCTATCTATTTATGTCAATATCTTTTCATCCCTTAGAGTTAACCATTTTTTCTATCACAAAAGTGAATGGGTATTGTCCCCAGTTAAAACTTTACATAATCTAAGAGTGCGATTGCAAAACTGTCTTCGACATATATTCTTGTAAGGTTCTCTTCTATTTTTTCAATTTCATGTAGCACCTTCAACATAAAGGTCACCACTTGTGCTCGAATCGCTATTGCAAAAATCTCAGCTTTGACACAATTTTTTGTCATCATGTTTTGCCATTTTCTTGACAAATACAAAAGAAAACAAATATAGTACTAGAACAATTTTCCTTCTTTGTGTATCCAAACTCATCATGAAAACTATGTAAGATGAAAGCATTTTCATGTTCCATAATATATGTTTTTATCTTTAATGTCTCTCATGCGGATGATAGCACAATCAAGCTCCTCTCATTCATTTGTTTTGTAGGTTTTATTCCCACATTCACATTTTTCTACTTCATACTACAGATCTTTCCATGAGAAGCCTACAATATGCATAAGTTAGTCAAATGTACTAAAGGAATTTATTTCACTATTTCTTGTTATTCCCTTATGAATAAGAAATTACTATCTTTAGGATCTTGACATATGCAGAGCATGCATGTTAAAGCACTCAATGATTTTTCTCTTTATGTCTCTTTACTCATGTCCATGGTGCACTAATTGTGATTTCAATTCAAGTTTATCCATAGGAAAAGAATGAAATTTTAGGATAAGGGTTATGTCATGGTAAATCATATAATCATAGAAGAGGGATTTTCTTTGGTAAACATTGTGTATGGACCAACAGTGAGGATGTTTTCCACATACACCAACTCATAGTAGCTAAGATAAGCATCAATACTAGGTAGTTGAAGGAAGAGATATCATTGAATGTTGACACTAAAAAACTTAGAAGTTCCAACAGGTCTTGCATCTCCCTCTACGAATGGGGTAGAATCTTGTATAAGTTGTACATGCTCAACACCAATCTCTTTACACTTTTCCAACCATTATCCTGTCACTGTAGCTATTTGAGGAATTGGCAAGTGTCCATCTTTCACCATTAGAGGGCGCCCCTCATACCTAGCTGTTTGAATACACAAAAATGCAATAACAACAATGTTGAATAAGATGTTTATGTTGTATAGTGATTCATAGGGGAATTTTTTTTAAACAAATGTTTTCTTTCAACACGGGTGAAGCCTTTTGCATCACGTTTTGCGCTAAATTTATCCATGCTTACCTCTCCTTTGGTCTTGAAAAGAAACACCCTGTTAACCTACACAAAACAAGAATTGGTTGAGGGCTGGTAAGCCCCATGTTATCTCCTTCATCAATCTTTTTCATTGTGGTTCCACTATTTTGTCTTCATCTGTTTTATATTTGCCATGAAAAGCTTCCTTTTATGTTTATGGATTTAGTGGGAGCTTTTACACTAGGATCAAAACAACAGCAATCATTTTGATGTAGAAAGTTCAAGATGGATGTCCTTCTCCTCCTTTTACAAAGAGCATCACATGTTGACAAGAATGTTCTCTTCTACTACTAGATGTGTGTGATGAATCGACCATTCAGCGCCAATAGTGGCCTCTCCATTCATAGCATTCGTAGACAATTTTCCACATCCACCACTTGAATTCCATCAACTACAACATGCACACCCTTGTTTTGCAAAGCCAGAAATTTAAGGCGGTGAGCATGAATTGGAATATGCTTGCGTGTAGTTGTAGCATTCTTCTCATCATCATCTTCAAAAGTCAATGGAATTGTATCAGCTTATGCCTTTATTAATGCTTCAATGGAAGTCTTTGAAAATCGAGAAAAAGGTGGGAAAATAGTCCAACATTTGGCCTGCCATGAGGAGTGCAAGATGGTCTATAATGATATAATTTTTTCGTAGGTGATGGTGCACTCTGAGCTTATTTTGAGCCCAAACTATCATATTCAAAGACTTTCAAATGATTATTTCCTTGTTTTGGCCAAAGGGAAGGTTGTGTTAATCATCTTCCTTCTCAACTACTTAAGCAAAATCAAGAATTTCATGCATCCACACATTCAAGAATTACTCATACCTTGCGTTTTTGTATTCCAAGCTTGAAAAAACATCATGTTATGTAGCATAATGTGAGGTACGCATACCCTAAGTACTTGATGAAGTGCATGCATTCACGAGCTAGTACCATGCTATGCACCTAAGAGTATTCACTTTCATCATATCTTGTAGTATGAAATTTACATGTTCTTTGAACCTCTTGTAATGGTGTGTATATTACTAAAAATGTATGAACAATGCCTATGTATGTGAGGTGAAGAATGAAGCTAGTGCAAGTTATATCTATAGCGTTCTTGGAATGTATGGATTGAGAATTCCTATTGCTCTGCCTCCTTGGCATACGGTGGCACGTACAAACCTAATTAAGAGCTTCTTTTCTTGTATTTAGAGAGAAAAACCATGTATTTAAGGTAACATCATCAATGATGTTCCCTTGTTGACATGGTTCTATTATCTCAATAATGGTTGAGTTTCTTATGATACTTCATAGTAGTTCTTGTCTGACTACATTGGTAAGCTTCAATGTTTTGGTATTAGTGCACTTTTTGACAAGAAAAAAAGGGTTTTCTGGTAGCTTGAGCTTCAAGCAGACTCTATAAAGTTTTATATCCATCGTGTGATTTGCATTCTTAATATCAAGTCACATTTCTTTTCCTTCCTTCCTCATGATATGGACTAGCTCATTTCGATTTTTTTTTTGGCTACATTATGATTTCTATCCTTGAAGACATGTGATAATATTATTCAACCAGGGGATTCGTGGGCCATTGTTTTAAGAGGGAATAATTCTAGACCAATTATTACAAGAGGGATTATAATCTCCTATGTAAACAACTATCTTGCAAGGCACTTTAGGTGGTAATTTCACTATTTTTCATGAGGTTAGCTCTACTTTTGTTACATTTTGTCTTGAAATACGGCTCAAGAACATCAAATGGAAGTACATGTTCCTTTAGGTAGTATTTCAATAACGTTTTTAGCACATCATGGTAAATTTCCCCTTCCTATCATGAGCATCCACTGCTTTTTGGTCGAAATCATTAGCCCAATTTTGTTGGGCGAAAGGTGGCGAAAAAAGGATTTGTCAAATGTAATGACAATTGAGCCTATTATGTGGTTAGGATTTCCTAAGGATATTGATGTTGATTAGTCAATCTCCTTTTTGTGTCATTCTTCTCCATCTTTTCTTACATTCTACATTGTCCTTGTCTCCATCCTCCTTTTAACGTGATGCTTGTGATTTTTCAGGGGCACCTTATGTCAAGGACGTGCCCCAGGTCGTGGGCCTTATTGCGCTTTTTAGGAAATCCAGGTTGCACTCCAGCTGAACTTCGTCGACCGCTGATGGAAGGAGGAGGAGGAGGAGCAAGCGCGCGAATGAGCATCGGCGTGGGGTTCATGCTAACGGTAAATGTCAAATTTGCACAAAGTTCCACGCGGTGTTCCAAGCACACTTCGCGGGGATGGCTTCCCCCTCTCGACGAGCAAAGTATCTTATACCCTACCTGCTAATGGGTCTCTCTTAGAAGCGAGCTCCCAATAGTGAATGCGGTCAACCGCAACACTAATACTTCGGTGGTGTGCAGAACAACATAACTGCATTTACCATTGGGAAGCAAAGGTGGTGCAACGCATGCAGGCCTTGGCTAGCCGGCTGGACTGTATCAGTATCCTGTACTCTGTTGAGTTTGATTAACGTGTACTTTCCAACTCTGGTTTCAAGACTTCTCCAGATCTATCATTCCGTTGTGACCGTGCTCTTCACACACCAAGGCTAAACTTCAGAAGAGCACACACTCTCACATCCGTTATCACAGATAGAACCACGCATTGGGCAGAAGCGCTACCGTAGCTCTACAAACATTGAGGAGTGAGGGCACGGACGACATGAAAGACAACATGGAGGCTGATCGAGAGGGAGATTATTGGACCACACTTCAAATCCAACAATTGAGCCAACCTGAGGAAAATTTTCTATATTTCCACAACATCCACAGGGCTTACCGTGCATGCACAAGAGACGACCGGTGAATCTTACGCACTTCGAAGATGCCAATTTGTCATCACAAACTATTGAATTGTTGTCGACAAACTTTGGACTACTACCAAAATACTGCATTTTTTATTTTGATGATTTCCTACGTTCAAAATGTATCCAAAGCCATTGAGGAGGCCTTTCAGAAGACGAAAAAGTAGCTAGGAGCGCTGAGGCCAAAGAATGAGCGGCTTCGTTGGCAAATGGTGAACCTACTTGACGAGACTGATGATGTTCAAGTTTAGGCGGCCCTGCAAAGGAGTCCGCCAAGACCAAAGCCAAAGGATTTGGAACCGTTCAATCCCTCAGGTAAGGGTGCAAGCGTATGGGCATGGTTGTTTGCAATGAAGAGCTACTTTGGGGCTCTGGGTCACCCTTCAGAGGATGATGCTGTGCGTCTATCATTTGCGTTGACACTACTAGGCAAAGAAGCATTAGATTGGTGGAGGAACCTGAATATGCTGGCCACTTGCGTTGGTGGTGGTAATGCAGCTAGGCGCGGGACAAGTAGTCGCCTACGTGCCGACGACATTGGAGAAGTTCGAGTAAGCCTTCCAAGATCAATTTGATTTTGTCAACGCCTCCATGGTTGCACGCAACAAGCTCTAGCAATCCGAGAAGATTGGCTTGGGGTAGGAGTATACACGTTGTTTCTTGGTGTTGGGCTCAAAGATTGACGACATAAGCAAGCAGGACATGGCAGACAAGTATCATGACGGCTTGAAGGCGGTAAGTCAACGCACGCTTGCACTTCACAAAATAATTTAGTTCAAGAGAGTGGTTGCCACTAGAGAGCGTGTTGACGGGCTACACTACCATCGAGGTGGTTTCGTTGAGAAGTAGGAAAATTTCCAACATCAAACATAGTACGAACAAACGGATCCCATGGAAATCGACGTTGTGTAAGGAGGCCAGTAGCTCAGCAAGGCGCGTGGTGGGAATTCTTGGATTTGCAGGAAGCATGGGCACCACAAAAGGGATTGCAAGAAGAATCAAAAGGGAAATAGCAACTGGAAACAAGTGGGAAGCGGCCAACAACTGGGAAAGCTTGGTCCGCATCAGCAAACATCATGCGCAAAATTCCTTAGACAAATAGGAAGCTAACGAGTGCATTGTTGCAAAGCGAAGGAAGTGGGAGCGTTCCAAGAATCCTCCTAAAACCCAAAACTTTATTGACTTGTTCTGCTAGTGGCGAGGGGCGCTAGAATTGCCAGCATATTAAAGAAGTCCTGGATTGCATTACGTCACAATGATTTTTCAGTGACGAGATTACAACAAGGTTGGGGCTTATACGGCTACCCGTGAAGCCAACTACATCGAAGTTGGTGCAAAGGAAGCAATAATGTGGACTGCTTTTAAGCTTCTGAGGATGCTTCTGGGCATGCGATCGTGGGAGGTAAATCTTTGTACGTGCCCGACGATCACTTATGACGCCATTTTTGGGCATTACGGGCTTCACCAGATGTATCTTGTGATGGATTGGGTGCGTAGCCAAGTTAAAGTGAAGAAATGTGGGGAGCAAATCATTTTTCCTTTGTGAGTAGAGGAGAAGGACTCCAAGGACGGCAAGGTGTACTAATTCAATTACGTGTAGCTAAATCATTGTCAACGCAAGGGGGACCAAGTCTACCTTGTGTGGATGCGGCAGATGGAAGTAGTTAAAGAAGTGGAAGTGTTGGCAGTGGAGGCAAAGCAACAAGAGGGAAAGTAGCAGAAATCAAAAGCAACAGAGCTAAAGGGAGGCATCAAGGTGTTTGACAACTATAGTGAGGTGTTTCGTGCTGAGCTGCTAAAGGGTTTACCACCAAAGCGAGAAATTCATCATAGAATTGATTCGATGCTGGAGCAACTCCAACAATGCGTGTTGCTCATTGCATGAGCCATAATGAGCTAGGTGAGCTGAAGAAGTATTTAGAGGAGCTAACAGAGCGCGAGTTCATGTGACCATTGGATTCCTTTACACTACATTGGTCCTCTTCGTGAAGGAGACAAAATCGCTGTGGATGTACGTGGACTATTGAGCATTGAACAACGTAACAATCAAGAAATGGTACCCGGTACCAAGAGTTGGGGAGTTGTTTAACCAGGTGAGGGGAGAAAAGTACTTTAGCAAGATTAACTAACGCTCATGATATGAACCAATCTGGATTGTCGAGAAGGATGTGAAGAAAATGGGATTTCGTGGACGGTACGGTCATTTTGAGTATCTCGTGATTCACTTTGGGTCGACCAACGCTCCTCCAACATTTATGAGCCTTATGAACAGGATCTTCCACCCTCAGTTCAACCACTTTGTGGTGGTTTTCCGCAACGACATCCTCATCAACTCCCAAAATCTAGAAGAGCATCACCAAGATCTTTGTCTGGTGTTGGAAATCCTTTGGAGAGAGAAGTATTTTGCAAAGCTCTCTACGGCATTGACAATGCGTTCATGGGTGGTTTGCTGAAAGACGCCACATGGGATGGAACGTATTGGCAAAGGGGATAAGTGTGGAGGATTTGCGTGCCAATTTATGCACCATTGAAGCAGTTGTTACTAGAGGAGGCGCATGACACCCACTACTCGGGTCACTTTTGCTTCGATAAGACACTCAAAGTCTTGGCATGCCAATACTAGTGGTCTTCAGTGGTAACTCATATAAGAGGTTTGATAGCAGCTGCGATGTGTGCCAACACATCAAGGCGCGTAGGACTAAGCCAACTGGGGAGCTACAACCATTGCCTTTATCAGAGAGGCCATGGACAGACATATCGCTTGCCTTCATCGATGGGTTACTTGTGACTTAGCAGTGCAAAAACATGATGTTGTTTGTGGTGGAGTGGTTTTCCAAGATTGCACATTTCATTCCATGCATTATAAGCATCACAATAGCAGGGACAACTCAGCTCCTCCTCATTCATGTTGTCAAGTTATATGGATTGCCGCCATGGTGGTCTGAGATCGCTACCCTTGCTTCATTTTGCACTGCTTAACAGATCTCATAGAGAAGCTAGGCACGCGGGTGCAACTGACCACGTCGTTATTCACACAGCCATGGGCAGACAAAGCACAGGAACGAGACTTGCGAGGAACAGTTACAGAGCTTCGTCCCACCGAATGGACAAGGTTGGAAGGAAAAGCTCAAAGTGGCAAAATTTGCCTTCATTTCAGCAGTGTAAGAATCAACAGGAAAGTCACCGTTTGAGCCTGAATGTGGCCACTAGCCACAAAGTCCACTCGCCCTTGCTATGGCAACATCTCTTGCGCCTGTGCAATGTATAACTAAGGAGATTGCCACCACTCCCAGTGCGTTGCAGCAAGGACTGTTGAAGGCATAAAAGCAGTAGAAGAGGTAAGCTAATAAGCACCATTCTGCAGGGGAGTTCGTAGTGGGAGATCAAGTGATGCTGAACTCTGCTAACTTATAACTGAGGGAAGTTGGGATTCCCACATTGAAGCCATGATGGGTGGGTCCGTTTTGCATTCTCAAAAGCACTCGGTTGTATCGTAAAACTTGGATTTGCATGCTCACTACACCATTCATCCGGTGTTCCTTATCTCCCTGCATTGTGCCAATCGTAACACCAACACCTTCTAGGGTCGCGGGATAGATCCACCTCCTATTGTCTTTATTAAAGGAAGTCAGACGTTTGAGGCGAAGATGATTCTTGCGGACCACAAATGGAGACAACTGTGCGAGTTTCTGGTGTAGTGAGAGGGGTACTTGGCGGAGCAAAACTCATGGGAGCTCGAAGCAAACCTGCATGTCATGGGTACCAACACTTTTCTTCAGATAAACGTGAGGCACACTCAAATTTCACACCTTCCACCGAGGGGTTAAACCTAACAAGGTGCCTTTGATACTTTTCGCATACTCGTGGCCATATCCACGTTTTAGGGACATGTGGGCCTTTTTTCACTTTTTCGGAAATCCACGTCGCGGTCGAGCTCAAATCCGTTGACCGCCGATGCAACAAGGACGAGGAGCAAGCGTGAAAACAAGCGATGGCATAGTGTTCATGTTAGCCCTTGTGTATTGTTTTGTGTAAACCCCCACGCGGCGTTCCAAACGCGCCATGCGAGGGTGGCTTCCCCCTCTCGATGGGTAGCGTATCGTATATGTTACCGGCCGAGGGGTCTATCTCAAAGGGGGGATCTTCACACCGGATGTGGTCAACCGTGAATGCAATGCTTCCAGTGGGGTGCGCAACAACACAATCGCCCTCTCTTTTAGGAAGCATACGCGGTGACATCAGACGCACATCAGAGAAGACAGACCGTTGATCTTGAAAACTGACGGCCATGCATTTCTCCTACCAGGAATTAGGTGCATGCAAGGCACCAAGTTTAGGTGCAAGCAGATTATTGGGTTGAGGAGAAAGTAGCTTGCTAGAACAAACTAGGAAAGTAGTAGAATGAGGCCTGGGCTAGCCGGCCGAACCGTGTAAACAACTTGTACTCAGTTTTCCTCATAAACCTGTAATTTGGAGCTCTTATTCTTATACACCTCAAAACATACCAAGGCTTAATCTCCGGAGAGCACGTATACTTTTGCCTACTCATTAGCAAGCTTCTTCTTTTACTCTCTCCATGTTTGGACAATCTCCTTGTTCTGTTTAAATTCTATTGTACAACATTATTTTGGTTAATGGCCACTTATTTTATGGATGTTGAAGTTTGAAAGAGATTGTGAATTATGGTTGTTCTTAGTAGTATGCTCACTTTGTTTGTGTTTGCATCTTCACCGGGTGATGATTCATGTTGACGTGAAAGATGGTTGTTTTCGATAGAGGTGTGTTGGCAAAAGGTTTACCTTCTGGTTTTGAAACAGTGCATCGTATTGCTCTTTTATTGATGTCTTACACAACAATGATTCCATCATACATGTATAAGAAGAATGTTTGAAGTTCATTCTTCTAGTCATCAGTGAAGCCATTTAGAATTAAGGTCACTATAAAAAACTTTTGTATTGGGTATAAGAGCATTCATTACATTAAGATAATCACATACACTTGGCAAATATGTTAGATTTTATGGAGCTCTTGAGAAAAATCCTTTGTATGATGTTAGACTTGAAGGTGAAGTTTCCAAGTACGGAGGTAGGACATCCATTATTTTTTTGCATGTTTGTTGAACACCATGTATGCAGCTTTGGTGAATAACTTATAGTCTTCCATCGCTTTTGGCAATGTACCTAAAGGTTAAGGTGAGTCATTATTCTAATAAAGTTCTCATATACGATGAATCAAGGAAAAATACTTCAACTTTCAAGGTAATCGTGGGACATTCTTGTCATTCAATCTTTATAGTATGATCTTGTGTCGCTCCAAGGAAGCTATTGCATAAACATTATATTTCTTTAACATTGCAATGAAGTTCTTTGCACTGTCCTTATTGGACATGCACAAGAAACTCCAAGAAGTGTATGACAAGATGTGGATAACATTTTGAGATTCCTGCACTTCACAAAGATTAATTCGCACAGGCTTGTGGCATGGGTGTTAATAAATCATCTCTGTATGGTCGTATAGGTGGAACCACTAAGACACTTCCTGGTTTTTGCCATCACTGGTTGTTGTGCTTCCTAATTTGTAGAAGATGCCAGTTGCACTTGCTTTGGTGAGGCTTGTTATAGGAGTGATGAAGGATTTCCTCGAGGTATTTTTTGTGTGATACATCAAATTAATTTTTATTCTACATTAGATTTTGTCATGCTCTTCACCTTTCAAGTGTTACCTAAACGCTTTCCAATGTAGTTTCAATACTTGCCCTACGTTTGGAATATGTTGCAAAATTATTGATAGCTAATCTACCAAGAATAGTGCCTTTATAGCTTGACATTTAGGATGTCCTTTAATCCTATCCTTCTCCCCATTGCAAGGAAGACAAGGTGACAGATGTGAGCTCTGTGTATGAGAAAAGAAGCTCGTTGAAGTGTGGATCTCATGAAAGGTTTGATCTTGGCTTAGGATGAACGCTGGCGGCATGTTTAACGCATGCAAGTAATATGGTGTGTGCCTTCTAAGGCACCTCATAGTCGGTGGATGGGTAGGTAACGCGTGAAAAACTACCCCTTGGCGGGGGACAACCACTAGAAATGGTGGCCAATACCTCATAGGTTGAGGAATAGAAGGAGAAATTCACCAAGGAAGGGGCTTACGTCTGATAAGCTAGTTGGTGAGGTAATGGCTTACTAAGGCGATGATCTATAGTTGGTCTGAGAGGATCATCAGCCAGAATAGGATTAAGACACGACCCAGACTCTTACGGGAGGCAGTAGTAGGGGATTTTTTGCAATGGGCAAAGGCTTGATGGAGATTTTTGGCATGGGGGAACAAGGCCCATGGCTTGTAAAACCTCTTTCCCAGAGACAAATTCCTAACGGTATCTGGGGAATAAGCATGAGCTCACTCTATGCAACCATTTGCGCCAAGAAACAGGATGTAAGAGTTATCCGAAATGATTAGGTGCAAAGCGTTTGTAGGTGGCATCTTAAGTGTACTATCAAATCCCAGGGCATAACCCTGGCAAGGCGGTGGAGACTCCTAAGCTTGGGTACGATAGGGGCAGAAGGAATTTTGGATGGAGCAGTGAAATGCGTAGAGATCGGAAAGAACACCAAGGGCAAAGGCACTCTACTAGGCCGACATTGACACTAACATATGAGAGCTAGGGGAGCCAATGGGATTAGATACCTTAGTAGTCCCAGTCGTAATCAATGGATACTAAGCACTATGCGTATCGACCTGTATACTACTCTAGCTAACGCATTAAGTACATCGCCTAGGGATTATGCTAGCCAGAGTGAAACTCTAAGGAATTGATGGGGGCCCGCACAAGTGGAAGGATAGGATGATTATGGCATTCTTGCTTTTCACCCATGCATACACCATGAAGGACATAGTCATCATCAAGTAGAGGACTATCCTTCCCTTGATTCTCTCACTCTAGTTTGTTCATGGAAACCTTTGTTTTGGCATAAGGTGTAGGTTAAGTTACAACATCCTCAATCATATCACTCCCTACATTGATAGCAAAGATCACCTCCCAAACCTCATATGTAGACGTTGTTTCTTCACGAACTAGGAGCACTTAGATACCATATGAAACGTTTACACAATTACAACAATGGCTAACTATGACTTGCTTTGTTGGAGTAAGGTGTAGGAATGGTCTGGCAAGGGGATTAGAAAGCTTTACAGAGTACAATGATCATGTCTAACATTTATTTGTATTATTCTCATAAGGGCATTATACAACAAAACTTTTATGTTGCAAGCCGATACCCAAAGAAAGCTTAACGTCTTGTTTGTTGTCAAAGCCTTCTTGGAAGACTATTTTTGTGTATTGAATGTAGATAAACCTTTAACATTTGAATGCACCTCTTATGGGGGTTACTAGGTTCATGGATAACTCTAGTATGATTGAGAACTAAGTGCACTGCGAGAAGGTTGACTTTGTATAGGATACAATGGCATTTGAAAATACGCCCCTTTGGAATGTTGGATGAATGAATTTTAACTATTGTACTCCCTCTTTCACTTGTACTCTAACTGGTTCACTTGGCCATGTAGGTAGTCATCTAAGTGGTCCTTGCAGTCACCATTCTTGCAAGCTAGATGATGCCCCTAGTGATCCTAGCAACCCCCATTTATAGATGTCATAATGTCAAGACAGGTGTTCGTACATTCAACAATGATGTATTTGGCTTTCCACTTTGATGATGTTCGTATGCCCAAAGAGATGAGGTGTTGGATGACTTTTCATTAGTAGAAGCAAACCTCGTTGGTGTTGTACTCTTTTATCTTTCCTTTCACAAGGTATTTGTCAATTTGTGGATCAACAAACACAATTCTGGCTACGTGGACAAGGTTGTCACATCTTTCTTTGAATTCCCAAGTATTTATGGACATGTCTAGGTGGTGAACACGATCTTGAGACCTATTAACCTAAAGTGGAGTCTTCTTCCAAGTTGAAAATTCCTCTACCCTAAACCTTAAAATTTTAATCTGTTATAATTCTTTACATCAAGATGTGAGACTAGGTTGGAATGAGGATGCAACCATCTTTTATATAAGTATATGAGGATGCAACCATTTTCTATATCAAGATCTCAACTGGTTTTTGGGCCCAAGAAAAAAAAAGGATAGTTGTCGATAAAGACCCATGGTTGAAATAGATCACCAAACACCCCATGTCATGTTTTATCAAAAGAGTAAGAAAACTGTTAGTTAGAATACATTAAGAATTCATTAGATTAGAACTCAAATGAAAAACTGAAGTTTTTATATGTCATCTTGAATAATAATAAAACCATAAACGGGGCAAGAAGATACATTTTTTGGTAGGCAAGGTTGAAACGAGGTCCAAGAAAACCTGTTGGGTACGGAAATTTATTAGGAATGGAATGATGTTAGGATTTGTTTGTTTTGACATTTCAACTCCACCACCCCTCCCTCGATCCTTTGTTTTGAGCTAGTCTAGGTGATGGTTATCACATGTCGTGGGCACATAGAAATGGTAATAGATGTCTGTTTCAGAAACATATCATCATATCAGCTAAATAATAATCTTAAGAATTTTCATGACTGTAATGCATGGATCGTAGCTTGAAGTTGCTTATCAATTTTTTGTTTTTGTAATCATGTTATATAGATATATGAGAAAAATAACAGTAAAGAAAAAGAAATTATGCGAAAATTTCCTTCTGTTGCTATATAAACATTGTTCATCTTTGTTGATGTAGGGTTTTTTTGTGAGAATGGAGAATTATATCTATAAAAAATCTGCACTGTAATTTTGAATCATGTCAAATACACTTGAGAGAGTAACATACTGTGACATTTGATACGACACAATATTCATGATACAGTTTTTTAGGCTGAACATAGAGCGTTATAGACAATCTGACGAAAATTCAAATTTGTGAAAAAGAACATCAAAACCCAAGCCATGCGATGCCGTTGTACACAGTTTCAAAATGTTGAGGAAACTTGTAATTCGGCACGAGCCGTGATCTGCTCTTCTTTAACCGCTTAATGCATTGCGTTCTCTTTAACTTCTGGACAGCCCCTCATGATGCGATGGCTTCTGGTCTTGTCGACAGCTGCAGTTTGCAAGGATAGCACTATGATTGTCGAGTGACCAAATCAATAATGATTATAGTGCAGTCTTGCAAGTGGATAACGGCATTTCGATGAAGGTGACAAAGATCAAGTACGAGAGAGAAAGGGAGAAAGACAAACAAAAGGTGCCTGATTGCACTGTGTGGCGAAGCGCCTTCAAACATGAAGGTGCCGATGAAAGAGCTTCTCTTGCGATGGTAAGGACCATGCCTGGGAGCTCTTCAATGAACTGTCGCGGTTTGCTTTAAACACTTCGTGACGTGGGGAACGAGGCCTCCCTGCGCCTCTCAACCCACCCGTCTATCAGCGCACACGTTTCTTTGTTTCAGTATAAAAGTCATCTAATGCTTGCAGATTTTTTCAAAATCTTCCCTGCAACGGATTTCGCTTATCCGGATGATCGATTGAACTTCCGAAAGCAAGGAAAGAATGTCAACGCACTGACGATGCGAGTGGATAGGCTCAAAATATCGGACAACAGACAGAGCAGACTGGTGCCCAACCCGGGAGTGCGCAAACCGGGACGGTTCATTCAACCAAACCACATGGTTCCGGAAGGTTCCAAGGCACAGCCGAGATGCTTGTGGAATAAATTAATTCCTCATTCTTGTGTTGGAGGAATACATTTCAACTGTCGATGATTCCGAGCGACTGCAATCACAGGTTCGCCAGCTTTTATGAATGTTTAACTTGAATCTCGCAGCACTATTTTCCCGCCGACGCTATTGCATACATTGCGTGAGACGGCTCGAAGTGTTTTCTTATGTCACTGCGTAGTGGTCAGGAAAAAGCACAAACCGAGACGCTGGGTTGCTGAAAACCTACGAAAACACAAAAAGTGCTGAGCTCGTTCGATTTTCCGAGAATCTGAGGAAATACAAACAATTACACTGAAAACAAGACCTGTTGTTCATTGACATAATTGTTCCATCAGACAATGCGAAACTTGCTCGATAGGCTGGGCATCAGAAAAGGACGAGAAAGGACAAAACCCCCGCATTATTGTGACATCGCGTAACTTGAAAACTCGGCATCGGAAACTCTTGCTGAAGTTCGAAGGAAACCGAATCCTCGAGCGGTTGAGTACTTTTTTTCATGTTCAAATTGCACGGGTTCAGGAACGACTACGGGAACACAAGTGCAAACCGGACGATTCCTTCCGGATTTCCTGGAAGACTCTTCGATGACCTGGATCCTCGTCCGTTTAATCCCTCCGAGGTGTCTACTCCTAAAACAAAAACGTCATAAGCATCACAAAGGTCAGAGAACGCAAAGAGCAATCTTGAAACCAATTCCAAAGATGTAATCTGAAGCCTGATAAATGACAACCCTCACCTATTCGTTGTGGCCTGACTTACCGTAGAATCATCACAACTATCAACTGTCCTTTCCGCCATATGGTGATCAAAGACTGTTCTGAATCTGATGAACACACTTAAATACCTGTTGACCTCATTATCACAAGGCATATCTGATACATATATTTTCTTTTGGTGGAAATAGCTCAGGAACAAAAAAAAGGAAAAGTGAACCTCTCATCCGCTCCTCATTAAAAAGAAAAGAAACATTCCGCACGTGGTGCGGAACGAGGAACCATCAGCCACCCATGCGTCCCAAAAGTGACCATTCGCCCAGCATCCACCACAAAACAAAGAAGCCGCCCACCCCACTCTTCATGTTGGATCATAACATGTGTTTTGGACCCCACATGAGAAAAACTACTATGGTGCATCCGTATGAGACATAGTGGATGATGACAACCATGTCATGCATCAATGCTACTTGGTAAGTGGCATAAACATAACATTTTTTTAGCGTCTCTGGGCTCCTAAGGTATTTTCTTCATAAAAATGGCATATGCGTTCATTTATGTACAACATTTTTATATGCATTATTTTTTGTGCAAATATGTCATATGTGTTGTTTTTTGTCCACCATTGTCATGAGCGTTATTTTATGCATGACATTGGTACATCAGCTATATATTTCTAAAAACTGAATATATTAGACTTGAACCCTTTTCTTTTTCATGTGGAAGTATGATATTTGACATACATAAAATGAAAAAAAAAAATTCCCAAACCTTGTTCAATAGGTTTTGATCTTCTTCACACATTCTAACGTCACAATTTCGCTAATTATTCAAGTAAAAATGGGAAAAATTCCTAAAATTTTTAATGCAAGCTAAAGTGATAAATCAAGAAAACACATGACCCATAATGTGATCACAACCTAGATGAAATACTTCTTGACGAACCAAAAACCAAAAAATACTCATTAAAAAGGTTCAAAACAAATAATATTATAGCCAATATTTTAATGACCCTTACATTTACTGAGATAATTCATTTTTTACATGCGTTTCAAACATCTGAAAACCTTCACATTTTTAACGTAATTTTGTGGCGTAATAAAGAAATATTTTTTTCTTTGTATTTTAATTTTTCTCATACCTCCAAAACCAAACAAACACATTAAGACTCAGCCATAAGCAACATGTCACCATATGTAGTTCATAAGCATAAGAATACATCACACTTTATTCCACATGGTCAACAACGCTATGTTTATTTCATAAGAAATCTATTCCATAAGACGAAAAATAGAAAGAATTTTTTTTATTTTATATAATGTATCAGAAGAGCTAAGATAGAAGTTTGAGGGTCAAACAAGGTAGCTAGTATCTATAAGGTAATTCAAATCATGGTGATGAAACTAAAGGAATGTAGAAGCTTTGTTGCTAAAAGATCTTTCTAGAAACGGGATTTATGATGATGGTATTAGAATTATTTCAATGGATTTGAGGGGCAATCTTGCCCCGGTTCAAGTACCTAGAAGTGAAATCAATATCTGAATATCCCATCTCATAGTGTTTAAAACTTGATAATGCCCATCAATATCTCAATATCCTGCCAAAAAGCACACCCACCTCTTCATAAACCATAAAGTTATGAAATCCCTCCATGTAAACATAATGAATGAATTAATACCACCAATAGCCTGGCTAAAACAATCAACAGGTGATAATGCTATTCAAATTCTACAAACCAAAACATGATATCAATAAAGAGAGAAAATACACTAGAAGAAAACACCTCCATGCATCTTTCTAAAGACCTAATACGAAATATTTTTACTTTCATCATTTGGTACGTGCGGGGAGTTGGAAACCTATGCATATGTAACTAATAATACAACAACATTAGTTGTAGTACGCGACTTAGATTTCGCATATCAGTAGCCGTCGCTTTAAGGATGAAAACTTGGCTTGAAATAGACGCACACTTAGGTATCCATAATAGCAATGACCTATGCATAACGAGAAGACATGAATTGATAGAATTTAGAACTGAAAAATTAGAGATTTAGCTGCCTTCATCCACTAAATACATCAACCAAGAACATGAAGAAGACATCTGAGATCGCATTTTTAGAGTGCTAAAAACAACTTAGCTTCAATACGTCATTGTGCATGGAATATAAACTCGTGTTTGTAAATCTCATAGTTGCATTGGTTGCCTGTAGCTCATTATTCTTAAAAATCTTAACACTACCTTAAACCTTAAACTCTAATCAACACATGAGATCTCTCAAAGTATCATGAAATGTCATGTCAATAAATTATTCGTAAGGGGATATTCTGAACAATGCAAGATACATTCCATTTAACTGTGAAGAACTAAAATGAAAACAAAAAAAGAATTGCAAAGATGACAATACTACATCATCATCACGCATTTATGAAATTCGGGTGGGGGAGTACATTTTTTCTAAGTATTACCATTGAAATACAGTCTAAAAGAATCGCCTTTGAATCGTGAATCCATCTTCTACTTTGACAATGGGAGTAACAAATTCATTATCTTTCATCATGGGAAAGTAGCCAACCTTATCACGTGCATAAAAACATGCGAATTCATGGTGGGACACATTCCAAAACTACCAATCAAAAAAATCACGAACATCAAGGAGTGTGCCCATAAATCCTTCCATGTTACCATAACTGATGTGCTACCATGTTATGCCCAAAACTACATTTCCTTGGGAAATGTAATGCTAAATGGGTGCGTGTTTACTTAAACTGCATTCATCAAGCTTTATATCCTTTGTTTTTTGTGAAGAACACTCTTCTGAAACATTTCAACTCATCTTCACGAGTATAGGTTATGGTAAAATGTCAAAAATTTCACCCTAACTATATAAATGATCATCGACTACAAAGATTCTTTCCCTTGTCCTTGTCCAATGTATGACCAAATGTTAGTATAAATATTTTTGTCCTTGTGCACCTTGCATCATGTATACGCAAGCAAATCGAATGGAGAAAACTGTCACAAAAACACATCACACCTTATTGCAATGAATATCAAAGTCATCTTACTTAACTAAGCCATGACTGACGCACACAGAATGAATACGTCTTTCTGGAAAACATACAAAAATGGATTAATATCTTTAAGACGTTCTCCTCATGTTTTAACAAACATATTACAATTTTAAAATACTCTAGCGATCATGATTGACATTGTCTTTCTATGAAACAAAAATGACATCGGATTTCATAAATTGACATACTGTTCTTTGTACTAGAATGGGGTAGAAGGATTACAAAATTTGAATCTACACAATTGTAGAAAGAAGCAATAATTCAATTTCAAAACCACAATCAACCTTCAATAACTCATCATTACATTTTGTGGTAAAAAAGATTGACATAAACAAAATATTAATGTCTAGCCATGTGACCCTTGTGTACATCAATAAGGATTCAAAACATCACAAAATTATTAACCCACATGGGGAATCTAAATAGCCCAAATCACAATCCTGTCATTATGGGTCTTCAAATACATCACACTTGATTGCTTCATAAACATCAACTATGTTCCGTTCAAGAAAGACCTCATGTACAAGTCCTAGATTAGCTGCATTTGTGAAACAAGTGATAACGGCCAGGACCCTTGCTGATAGAATCTTCGGGTAATCAGTGGGAAGCTTGTACGATAGAAGGGCAAGAGTTGGGAACTTTAAACTAAAATCTTGATCAATACACATTACAAGTATGGCAAATGGAAGAGCAAAGCAAATTAGGCTAGCACAACTCGTGGCTTAGAAAGGGTCAACAAGGGTCTTAGCAAAATCTCTAGGTTGATTGGCTCCATGGCAGCCTCCAACTAGGCTTGCAAACCTTGCAAAGATTATAAGGGACTTAGTGATATCTTTAGCAATGTCTTGGTCATGTGCTCCAGAGTCAGAGGCTTGAGGAGAGCCTAGTGCTTGACAAATTCTGATATAGATCTGAACTGAGAGGAGCTTCTCCTTTTGAACATGTGGAATTGGCAAGTTTTACACATCAAGGAGAAGCTTACTTGAGGTTGTTCACGTCTACTTCCTCTTGGGGAAGCTTCCTTTCTAGCGAAGCTTCCTTTAGGTCAGAGTTGCAATCGACATCCTCGTAGGTTCAGGAAGAAGCTTCCTTGCTGAGCAAGTTTCATCAGGTGTTCACGTGTGGTTTCCTTGGGAGGTTGCTAACTTTTTTGGCTTTTCTCTCACAATTGTTGATCGTGTCATGCTGTTGCATCAGATGTGTTGATCATTAGCTTCCCAAATCTTGTATGAGATTAAGCCATGTAGGTAGAAGGGACCAGGCTCCATGCAGGGTAATGCTCATGTATTGTGGATCTAAAGCAAATGGGGAATGAGTCTTGCAATGTTTTTTAGAGCATTCCCTCACGAAGATAACAATTTACTATTGTGGAGTAAATAGCTTCCCTCCCTGTTAAAGCAAAATAGAAGCATGCAAAACCCCCTTGCACAATTTAGCAACCTATACTACACTATTATCCTTTACTGCTACTTCAAGGCTATTGGCTTGAATTTGACTGGCCTATTTATGAGAGAATTTTTAGTAAACGTGGACCCCAAAATTCTTCGTAAGATCAGTAACATACTTTAAAGTGCTTCGAATGTAGTGCCGTCTTCACCATATCACAGCTTAAAACCAGCGTAGTAATCACACCCATAAACATGATAAAAAAAGGTCAAATACCATGGTAATAATGTCTAACCATAAATAGAATTTGATTGAAAAGATGGGATACTAAGAACTTGTTGAAATAAACTTTAGTAATCTCATGATAAAAAAACGTGCAAAGGCAGAATACATCACTATCAAAAGTGATATCATTACTAGTTATTTCAAAATGATTGGGAAACATCAGGCATCATTAGTATACTTCAATGTATTACACAACACAGGGAATTTCTTGAAGCTTCATGAAAAATGCAATACACACTTGTACCTTTTTAATGGCCACAACAGGAACAACTCAAAAACACAAAACAATATTCTGAACAAGAAAATCCATAAGAAACATTCCTTCCATGCATTCTTAAAAACATTTCAAATTACCACAAATTGTAAAGGTTCAACATCATAATCCCTTGCAGTGTAAGAAAGATCTTTCACAAAGTAGAAAAAAAGAAGGATATGGACATTTGATGCAAAGTATAGGAGCTGAATCAATAAGGGAAAAAAGGAAATAATTGAACGACTTATAGAAAAAACACAATACTAGTATACAATGACATGAAAGTGAAGGTTTTTGTCAACGATAGGTTTTATTTGTTCAGGACTCACCTTCTTACCTATGAATGCACATAAACCACTAGCTTAGACTGTTTTTGTACTCATTCTGCTATGAATCATTAAACAAAGACAATAATCAGTTTCTTTCTCATCAAAATATAAAATTACACATTAAGTTGAATTTAAGGATGTATTTCTTAGTTCTTATATTTGTAACTTGAAAGAACCAGTGGAGTACTACTAAGGTATGTCATGATTATGAAATAGTTTTAAAATCTTTCACAAGAGAAATAACTCCATTATGTATTGTATAAAATGATATGAAATCCTTTATTGTTTTAATGGAAACACATCCTCTTGCAATGATTCCCTCTTTCAAATTCAAATATTAGAAATTGATCATTTGCTATTGGCATTTGTAATTTGATAATATCTTTTAATGGGATTTGTATCCACAATGTCTAGAGTATATTTTCGGCCTTTTAAATACCAAAGGCTAAAATATCATAGACAAATCTAAGGACTATAATGTGACACTTCCAACTATATCCACCAAAGAAAAAAGTCATTATCTCTTCTCACATAATAATCCATCTTAACACCTCATATCTCAAACATAGATGAAGATGTACCCAAGCATCTCTTCAAGTTGTAATTTGATATGTATCTCCTTACATATAGAACTACAATTCATAAAGACAAGGATTTGAAATAAATATTTTATTACCAAACAAAGATATAAATTTAGCATCTTTGGCTTCATGAAAAGCATTATAAGCATACTGCTAAAAAAGGTTTAGCAAAGTTAATAAGCTAAAGCCATATTAACTATGGGAGACATGAAATGCTTCATCACAACATAAATAAAAGTGGCATATAAATACAACAAAAACACCAATATATCAAAGACTTAAGGAGAGAGCGTGGAGATCAATGTAGCATAATAGGATAAGTCTACCTCCTTGACATGTAACCATTCTTAAGTCTAAAAAAACCTTAATCCACGTCATACCATTAGAAAAGCAAAGCATGTCTAAGTGAAGAAAAGGAATAAAAATGACTAATCTTAAGAGATTTCACATAGTAAAGGAATTTTCCAACACTTTTTCATCACTCTATTCACCAAAAACTAAGTGATCATCAACATTTTTAATTCAATACAATTCAAGGAATTGACACACATAATGTTCATCAACACAAAGAAGAGTTTTTCGAAGTTCCATGATGACATAATCACCCTTCTTCTCACTGTGGAGACGCACTAGTAAACATTTCATATCTTATGTTTCCAGAACACTAAGGTACATAACAATGAATTGTTTTTTTCCATAAAGAGTAAAGTTCATAATGAATTTGGATAAATCTCCGTTTAACGACTGCCAAAGGTACAAAAGCTCTTGTGTGCCACATAATGAATTATTTACTCACATCTTACTCTTAATCCAAACACATGGCTTATCAAAAGCTGCAAGATCCAAATCTTAGTGAACAAGATGCCACAAATCAACAAGGCCCTAATAAGGTAAGCTACTCAATATATTTCACAAATAAAAGCATGTTTTTGAAATTTCAAATGAACCTTAGGAGGTATTGTACTTATGTCAAGCTACATGGTAAATGTTATTTCAAGTAAGATTATTTAAGCCTTCCTCTGCTTTGAGAGTGAAGTCACCATCCTCTCTAGTTTGAAATGTAGACATGGCTAATTCGTTTTCATTTCAATTATTGAAAAGGAGCATGCATGAACTGCACTTTTTTCAGTTTCATAATAAACAATCAAGGTTACAATTACAAAAACGGTGTGTAACTTAGTTTGGATGTGATCATAACAAAGGAAGTATATGCATTGTTGTTACCTTCTTGTGTATATTTGGAGTGAATAAAAACATTTTGAAAAACACCTACTTTTGCAAAGCTTCTGATTGATTCTCTTTGTCAAATGGTTACAAGCATGCAAATCAAAGACCAAATGCTCGTGCATTAAGCATTCAATAACAAGCTGAGCTCCTCTCTTCCCGTTTTTTAGGGAAGTACACATCGCTTAACTTCTTATAATGCAAATGGTTCACTAATAACTTGTACACATCCCTCACATTCCAATACTAATTGGTATGCAAAAAGAGATGGAATACACATTTTACCACCTATGTGAGCATCATACCAATTGACAAGATAAGAGAATAATTTCAGCCAATCTAACAAAGTTTTAAATGTACGTATGTGAGAATGTATTAATTTTAGCTAATCGAACAATCATAAGCAGAGTTTCATTCATGGTAACAAAAGCCTTTTAAACACAAAACAACATATGCTAAGAACCTCATCTTACACTAAAACACACCTTTAAAGTACCTCTCAACCCAAAATGTTTATCACCAAGAGATTTCATGGATTTCAATCAATATATAGAAACAAACATAGATACTGATATAGATGTAGATTTAATTTTAGTCATCAATATAGAAATAGATATATGTATATAAATATGAATTTAGATATAGATATAGATATAAACATAGATATAGATATAGATATAGATATAGATAGAGGTATAGATATAGATAAAGATAAAGATATAGATATTGATATATATATATATATAGATATAGATATAGATATAGATATAGATATAGATATAGATAAAGATATAGATATAGATATAGATATAGATATAGATATAGATATAGATATAGATATAGATATAGATATAG
>SZWC01031430.1:6302-18456 GCA_023375785.1 Penium margaritaceum | reverse complement strand
CACCTACCCAAATTTTTGGAACAAAACCAATCTCCAAGAGAGATCATAATGACTATCGTGTAGTCGAACCATTGTTCACTGACCTGAAAGGTCATGGTGAAGTGACTCAAGCCCCTTAATTTTGGGGATGGTTTAATTGATGTGCATTGCCGAATGCAAGTAAAATATGTGTTTGGATGTTGCTATTGTAATATCCAGGATTGTGGTGGTTTGTCACATGTCTTTGATGAGGGTGATAACCTCTTCAAGTGCCTTGCATATGAAAAATACTCTATTGAGTAGAAGTACCAAATGTACACAATAGAAGACATTGAAGCAACATGGATTGTTTGAGCTGGGCAAACACAATCCATTGACGAGCTCTCGAATGGAGTCCTTGGATGCAAGTACATAATCGTAAAGAAATAGAGGAACTAGTTGTTCGAGGATCACCGGATGTGATTCGGAAGTGATTGATCACAATCACATGGAATTCACACATGAAAGGTTTTCTTTCAACTTGTACCGTAATGATTGTGATCGTGTTCCACCCGTTTGGTGAATACCATACGAAGAACACTTTGTTCGTGGATAGAATCCATGATTTTTTAGATCGGTTATCTCAACTAACCTCATTCAAAAGTAGTGTTCTTTTGACAGGGACATGAGCGGCATTCTACGATACGTATTTTAGACAAAAATGAGGAGATGATGGTTGAAAGTGTTGGATCTTGGAGAGAGGGGCAACAATGGACCAGCGAGCACTTGGGCATGGAAGGACATGGGATGCACTCTTGAATAATTGTTACATCACTCAAAACAAGGAAGTACATATGTAGGAAGAGCATGGGCAAGTCTGCCCTCTTACACGCCACACTCGTTGGCCATGGAGGCCAAGTCTCAGTCACACCAAACTAGAATCTCACACAAGAGAGGCAATCTGTCTAGCAATCGGGCTGGCCACTCACACACGACCTAGAGAGCTAGAGCATGCTCTCATCTCACACTCGTAGTGGTCACCTCACCCACACTCACATGGGAAATTGCCATGTGTCCATGGCTAGCACACCAAACCATCAAGAGGATCACACCTCACCTAACAAGTAAGGCCACATCCATCTATCCTAGTCAGCACACTCTGGCAAGGCAAGACTCGTACGAAGGACCATTTTGGATATGTTCTTCAGCTGGTCTTGACCCTGGACCTCTCGTCATTTTTCCTTTTTGAGACGAAGGCATGGACCCCTGGCACAAATTCCTGTGGTATATGACCCCGGAACCTTCAGAAATTCATTTCTCCACATCCGACCATTGGATTGGCCCGAAACCTGGACCGCAGACAACTTGCCACCTAATATTTCACTTGGTGGAGTTGGATTGATGATCGGAGCAGGCATTTGGTAGTTTCTCAATGCCTGATCCTGCGGACATGTGATTGAGCCGGTTGGCCCTATTTCTAACAATCTCCCACTTTGCCACAGTCAGAGTGGGCTGAGTCTAAATGCCTTCATGTAGAAACGCTGTTTCTCCCGGGTCACTGGCTTTGTGCAAAAATCAGCGATTTGGTTGGTGTTTGGAATGAACTCCAGCTTGATGACACCTTCTTGCACCATGTGCCTGATGAAGTAATATATAATATCAATATGCTTGGTGCGTGCATGGTGCTCTATGTTCTTGGCAAGTGTGATTGCACACTGGTTGTCGACGTGCATATGCATTGGCACTGCTGCACCTTCACTCTTGTCTGTAATGAGATGCTACAGCCAGAATGCTTCCTTGGCTGCAAAGCTGAGTGACACATACTCAGCTTTCGTGCTGGAGGTGGCCACAACCACCTGCCACTTGTTGCACTAGCAGATGGCTCCGCCGTTCATGAGGAACACATGCCCACATATGGACTTCCGGTCCTCAGAGTTGAAAGCCCAATCTGCATCTGCATAGCCGATGATGTTGTTGTCGTTGCCGTTGTAGGTGATGCCGACGTTGATGGTGCCAGCAAAGTAGCGAAAGATTTGCTTTACTGCATTCTGGTGCTCAAGTCCAGGATTAGCCAGGTGATGGCTGAGGGCTCCTACAACCTGTGTGATGTCCGGCCTGGTTGCCACCATCAGGTGCATGAGGCTGCCTACGGCACTCTGGTACTTCTGCCGCTCAGCTGCATCTACTTCTCCGTTGAAACTTGTTAGGTCTTGTCGCGTCTCCAACGGTGTGTCGATGGGTTTGGCTTCTGCCATGCCCAACCACTTTAAGACGTCTTTGATGTAGCGGGTCTGCTGCAAGGAGAGAGTGCGTGACTTGCGGTCACTCGTAATCTGAATGCCGAGGAAGTAAGAGGCATCCCCAAGGTCCGACATCTGTAAGAGCCCCTTCATGGCTGCCTTGAACTCCTGTAATGCGGACATGTTGTTGGAGAGGAGGAGCATGTCATCAACATAGACAATGATTATCAGGATTTCATGCTCATGCTGCCAGCGGTAGAGACTATAGTCACACTCGCTGGGCTCAAACCCCATGCATTACAACGTCGTGTCTAAATTCTGGTTCCAAGCACACGACGCTTGTTTGAGGCCATACAACAACTTGTGAAGTTTGCACACTAGGTGCTCCTGGCCATCCACGACAAACCCCTCCAGTTGCTCCATGTAAATCTCCTCCTCAAGTCACCAGTCAAAAATGTCGTCTTGACGTCCATGTGGTGGATCTCAAAGTCCTTTACTGCTGCATAGGAAAGGGGCGTATGCACAGAGGCAAACTTGGCAACAAGGGCGAAGGTTTCTCTGTAATCGATGCCCTCCTGCTGCGAGTACCCCTTGGTGACCAGCCTCGCCTTATACTCCTCGAGGCTACCATCTGCTTCCTGTTTCTTCTTAAATACCCACTTGCATTTGATGACCTGACGCCCTGGTGGATACTCTGTCAGCTCCCACGTGCCATTGTTGAGCTGCGACTGAATCTCCTACTACACTGCGTGCGCCCAATCTGTTGTGTCTGGTGCTGCCATTTCCTTCTTGTAGGTCCGTGGCTCATCTGAATCTGCTGCAACTGCCACATCCATTTGCTCCCGCTTCTGTAGCATTCAGAAGTTAGCATGTTCACCAGGCTTGTAGCGCACCCTCAGAGGATACCTGTGACCTGGAGCTAGTGCGTTGACGGATGGTTGGCGCGGTGTTATTGGCACAACTGCTCCCTCTGCTACTGGTGCTTCCCCTTCCACCTCCTTTGCTGCTGCCGATGAGGCCGCTGTATCTGCTTCATCAGACATGGGAGAGCAGGGTACTTCTCCCACTGTCACGGTTGAGGAAGGGTCAGTGGAGAGGACGAATGGATCAGCTGCTCCCACTGCTTTGTCAGCCGCTGGTTTTGCTGCCTCCTCACAGACGATGTTGGTGCCGATGACATTGCTTTCATCAAAGATGACGTCCCTGGAGATGATGACGTGGCGCGTATCCCTCTCGTAGAGACAATAGGCCTTGCTTGCCACATCGTAGCCGGTCATTAGTATCTACGCGCTCTTGGCATCCAGCTTCTATCGCTTCTCCTTAGGCATGTGCATGTGTGCCACGCTGCCGAAGGCGCGCAGGTGGCCCACACTTGGCTTCTTCCCGAACCACGCCTCGTATGTCGCCATCTGCTCTAGTGCTTTTGTTGGGTTGCGGTTCTTGATGTAGACCGCTCTTCTCACAGCTTTATCCCAGACGTTGTAGGCCAGCCCAGCTGCGTGCAGCATGGAGCGTGCTGACTCCACGATAGTCCAGTTGGCGCATTCTGCTATACCATTCTAGTGTGGTGAGTATGGCGCGGTGCACTGCGGCTTGATGCCTACTGTTGCAACATAGGCCAGGAAATCCTTGCTCAGGTACTCGCCACCATGGTCACTGTGCAACGCCTTTATCTTCTTCCCGGTCTGGTTCTCCATCGTCGCCTTTAACTCCTTGAACCTGTCAAAGCATTGGTCCTTGGAGGCAAGGAAGTACACAGCAGTGAAACGGCTGAAATCATNTTGCGGTCACTCGTAATCTGAATGCCGAGGAAGTAAGAGGCATCCCCAAGGTCCGACATCTGTAAGAGCCCCTTCATGGCTGCCTTGAACTCCTGTAATGCGGACATGTTGTTGGAGAGGAGGAGCATGTCATCAACATAGACAATGATGATCAGGATCTCATGCTCATGCTGCCAGCGGTAGAGACTATAGTCACACTCGCTGGGCTCAAACCCCATGCATTACAACGTCGTGTCTAACTTCTGGTTCCAAGCACACGACGCTTGTTTGAGGCCAAACAACAACTTGTGAAGTTTGCACACTAGGTGCTCCTGGCCATCCACGACAAACCCCTCCAGTTGCTCCATGTAAATCTCCTCCTCAAGTCACCAGTCAAAAACGTCGTCTTGACGTCCATGTGGTGGATCTCAAAGTCCTTTACTGCTGCATAGGAAAGGGGCGTGCGCACAGAGGCAAACTTGGCAACAAGGGCGAAGGTTTCTCTGTAATCGATGCCCTCCTGCTGCGAGTACCCCTTGGTGACCAGCCTCGCCTTATACTCCTCGAGGCTACCATCTGCTTCCTGTTTCTTCTTAAATACCCACTTGCATTTGATGACCTGACGTCCTGGTGGACACTCAGTCAGCTCCCACGTGCCATTGTTGAGCTGCGACTGAATCTCCTACTACACTGCGTGCGCCCAATCTGCTGTGTCTGGTGCTGCCATTTCCTTCTTGTAGGTCCGTGGCTCATCTGAATCTGCTGCAACTGCCACATCCATTTGCTCCCGCTTCTGTAGCATTCAGAAGTTAGCATGTTCACCAGGCTTGTAGTGCACCCTCAGAGGATACCTGTGACCTGGAGCTAGTGCGTTGACGGGTGGTTGGCGCGGTGTTATTGGCACAACTGCTCCCTCTGCTACTGGTGCTTCCCCTTCCACCTCCTCTGCTGCTGCCGATGAGGCCGCTGTATCTGCTTCATCAGACATGGGAGAGCAGGGTACTTCTCCCACTGTCACGGTTGAGGAAGGGTCAGTGGAGAGGACGAATGGATCAGCTGCTCCCACTGCTTCGTCAGCCGCTGGTTTTGCTGCCTCCTCACAGACGATGTTGGTGCCGATGACATTGCTTTCATCAGAGATGACGTCCCTGGAGATGATGACGTGGCGCGTATCCCTCTCGTAGAGACAATAGGCCTTGCTTGCCACATCGTAGCCGGTCATTAGTATCTACGCGCTCTTGGCATCCAGCTTCTATCGCTTCTCCTTAGGCATGTGCATGTGTGCCACGCTGCCAAAGGCGCGCAGGTGGCCCACACTTGGCTTCTTCCCGAACCACGCCTCGTATGTCGCCATCTGCTCTAGTGCTTTTTTTGGGTTGCGGTTCTTGATGTAGACCGCTCTTCTCACAGCTTTAGCCCAGACGTTGTAGGCCAGCCCAGCTGCGTGCAGCATGGAGCGTGCTGACTCCACGATAGTCCAGTTGGCGCATTCTGCTATACCATTCTAGTGTGGTGAGTATGGCGCGGTGCACTGCAGCTTGATGCCTACTGTTGCAACATAGGCCAGGAAATCCTTGCTCAGGTACTCGCCACCATGGTCACTCTGCAGCGCCTTTATCTTCTTCCCGGTCTGGTTCTCCATCGTCGCCTTTAACTCCTTGAACCTGTCAAAGCATTGGTCCTTGGAGGCAAGGAAGTACACAGCAGTGAAACGGCTGAAATCATCAATGAATGTGAGGAAGTACCTAGAGCCTCCAAAGCTCTGGGTCTGCATGGGGCCACACAAGTCTGTGTGGACCAGCTCCAGCACCTCTTTCAAACTGTCTCCTGCTCGGCAGATTGCGCAAAATCTTCTTTGTATGTAGTTGCTGCAAAGCACGCATGCCGATGTGGCAGTAGCGCACATGCCAGATCTTGCCATCTGTGGCCTACACCACTGCTGCAAGGATCTGTTTAGGCGGGACCTTGGTCTCCCCAAGAAGCTGGTACATGTCGCCCTCCTTCACCCACCTGGTGAGCTGCTCCCCCGTGTCTTTAATGAGGATGTAGCCTTAGTCGTTGTTGAAGATGACACGTAGCCCTGTGTTAGTGAGAGAGGAGACCAAGACGAGGTTGAATGCAACATCAGGTACATACAACACTATGTGGAACACTCCCACTCCCATGCCACGCAGGGTCTCCAACCACATCTCCACAATCCTAATCCCCTCAGCATACACCACACGATCATCACCCAAAGCAATAGCTCGATAGGGAATTCACAGCAGCTGCGAGAACCACTCCTTGTGGTGCGTCAACCTCTTGGTGCACCCTGAGTCCTTGTACCATGCCAGGTCTGCTTTCTCCACCTGCGACATGTTGGACATCGCCATGAAGAATCGGTCGCTCACCTCCTTGGCCACATTCAGGTTGCCAAAGTGGTGCACTCCAACCTGGTTCTGTTGCTGCTGCTACTAACGCTGCTATGACTGCTGCTACTACTGTTGTGGAGACTGCGGATTTTGCTGCTGCTGCTGCTCCTCCTTCTAGTCCCTCTTGAACTTGAAGCACTCTTTCTTCTAATGTCCCTCTTTCTGGCACTAGTGGCACTTGCCTTTCTTCTTACCTCTCTGCTACCCAGACTGCTGCTGTTGGTTGTCCATGGCCACAAAGACTGCTTCTGTCCTGCTGCTACCGCCGTTGCGCTTGGTTGCATTGCGGCGTAGCTCCACCTGTACCCGGTGGAGCTATCCTTAGACCGTGGCGCTACCCCTGCTTCTGCTGCTGCTTCAGCCGAAAAACTGCCTGACAAAAAAATGGACCGTGGAGACCAGCGGACTGGGAAGTATGAAAAATTGAGCTAACCACTGGAAAATTCAGCTAAAAGACTTGCAGATAGACACCTTAAACAGGGTCATTAACAAGGGATTTTAGGAGATCTGCCCTCTTGAAAACTGGGTATGCTACTGCCCCTACTCTAGCTCAGACCAACAACTTTGTAAACGGCGTTTCTCCTAAACGTACCAATTGAACACAAAAAATTGCATCACTCGAAATATGAGGAAAAATACTATAATTGTCATATGTTGCTATCAAATTTCAACAAAGAAACAAGGGAGTTATGGCCAGCACAAGGTGACTGTCTTACTACAAGAGAAGAAAGTTGCACCGACCAACCTTGTTTTGTTCATAACTCACAATCCGACCGTTGGATCTTTGCAACCTTGGGTTCAATGGAAATCTTGCCTTGTGCAATTGAAGATCTTGTGGTCAACTGTCAAATTGGATGCAGGTTTGACCCCAATTCGATGTCGTCAAAGTGACGCCCTGTGCTATCTGAAACTGGCATAACGTAGCTCTGATACCAAGTGTTGGATCTTGGAGAGAGGGGCAGCAATGGAACAGCAAGCACTTGGGCATGGAAGGGCATGGGATGTACTTTTGAATACTTGTTACATCACTCAAAACAAGGCAATACATCAGTAATAAGAGCATGGGCAAGTCTGCCCTCTTACACGCCACACTTGTTGGCCATGGAGGCCAAGTCTCACTCACACCACACTAGAAGCTCACACAAGAGAGGCAATCTGTCTAGAAAATCAGGCTTGCCACTCACACACAACCTAGAGAGCTAGATCATGCTCTCATGTCACACTTGTAGTGGTCACCTCACCCACAATAACATGGGAAATTGCCATGTGTCCATGGCTAGCACACCAAACCATGAAGAGGATCACACCTCACCCAAAAAGTAGGGCCACATCCATCTATCCTAGTCAGCACACTCTGACAAGGCAAGACTAGTACCAAGGTTCTTTTTAGATATGGTCTTTAGCTGGTCTTTGCCCTGGACCTCTCGTCCTTTTTCCTTTTTGAGACGAAGGCATGGACCCTTGGCACAAATTCTTGTGGTATATGACCCCATAAACTTCATAAATTCATTTCTCCCCATCCGACCGTTGGATTGGCCCGAAACTTGGGCCGTAGACAATTTTTCCCCTGATCTTTTACGTGGTGAAGTTGGATTGATCATCGGAGCAGGAATTTTTTGTGTTTTCTCCATGCCTGATCCTGTGGACCTATGATTGAGCCGGTTGGCCCCATTGCTACCAGAAACCAAGATCATCTAGGTCGAAGCATTGTCGTGTCTAATGATGGACGTTATCAACAATTGCGCGTGCGAGAAAACTAATGCCGTCCCCTTCAAAGGTGAGTGAAATATTTGAAGTAAGGACAAGTGTGCTCAACAACCATGTCTTAGGACCTTGGTGCTTTCCAACCCTAAGATGAAGCTAGCATGCGAGTTGCATGGGCTTCATGGAGATTGGTTGGGTTCAGCCAACCAACGCACAGGTACTGAAAGAGGTCTAGTAGACCTACGCGTGATCATGAACACGTGGTTGCAAACCAGGAGGATGGATGTGCGTATCTTGGATTGTATGTATTGATGATATTGTGGGGAGGTACCACCTTGGCAACAACCCCTTGGAAGAGATCATGTGCAAACAACATGGGAATGGTTGTGTGCACCTGACAGTTCTCACAAGGACGTCCGGTTAATTGGTTACAGGGACGCCTCTTGCAAAGGGGGAGGAGGTGTCACCACAACAGCTTGTTGAACACGTACCACACGGTATGTGGGAAAATTCATCGTATGTACTCTCTTCCAAACTGACATGACATTGTTGACAATGTATGTCCCAATAGGCATCGACTATGCCATCAATGCACACGTTTGATGAGTTTTTGGTGAAGAATCATCAACACTTGTGAAGAACATACAAGGATTGTACGTGTTTCATCTTGGGAAGAGCCAAGGATGATGCGATCAACACTAGATGTTGTACGCTAATGACCATCATCACAAAATCCACAAGCGTTTGATTGATTGTGCGTGAACGTGATGCAACCGTGTTGTGGATGACAAGAGTTCACATGTGTGATGTTGTTTGTGATTCTTGTTGCGTGGTTTGCATCATGAAGTTGGTGATGATCAAACCTCCGTGAGCAAAGACGAACTGGGACGTTTCGAAGCAAAGGGGGAGGAATTTAGAGTAAGATCCATTTTCTGGATTAAAATGGTGTTTAATTATAGTTCCCGGGTTTCTGGGGCTCAATACTGATGTCTCGACGAGTAGAGGTCCGAAAAATAATCTCGGTCTAGAGACTAGTTTGACTCTAACCTGGATTCGGTCCATAGGCCAGATTTAAGGCAAGAGGAAGGCCGCGATCCATTGTGTCACTCCTCCTCCCCTCTAGTTGACCGCTAGGGTCCTATTCCCATGTGGATGTGCCACGTGGAACGATAGGGTTTTAGCTTGTATGTTTACAAAAATCCTCTGTGTCAACTACGTCCATTTGTGGCGCGGTTCTTCTCAGCCAAAAAGGCTGAGGCAACCGTTCGCTACATCTTCTTGGAATGACTATTCTAAGGGCCTACGTTTTGGTTCCACAGTTAGTCTCAAAACAAACCACGTCCATTATAAGTACACCTTCAGACTCGTTCACCACATCCAAACTATTGGTCCCTTTGAATTTGTAGGATCAAACGGTTTTTGAGGGGCCAAGCGATTTTTAGGTTCGTTTGAGAGTTGGTTATTTGTCTTGACGAGCACCGCCTCTTGTGCACTTGCCTTGCGAAGAGCCTCCATCACAATGTTGAGCTATTGGAGAAGATTGCTGTTGATTCCCTCGAGCATGGAGATATGGTTCGCTAGTTCCTCGTTGATACAAGCCTTTCTTCCGTTGCCACCTGTTGTTCCTGCTATCATTGTCAAGGCTTTCGGTAGAGATGACTGGTTTACCTCCGTTGGATCCGCCACCGGATCGGTTGTCGAAGCCATTGGGGATTATCCAAATGTCGCATAGCCTGCCACGCCAGCGGTTTTTTTCAACGTCAGAGTTGGCATGCATAGGCACGTTCTGCTCCTCCATCACCGAAGTCATCGTCGAAGACCCACTGCTGGTCGTCGGATGTGCTTGCTCACTTAACGTTGTAGTTGTGAACTATGCAAAGTCTTGACGTGCAAGATGCGCTGACGGCTTGTGCGAGGTAGTCCTCCGGATGGGTAGAGTAGTCGGATGCCTCTCCAGCACTGCTGCTCTCTGATACCTAGTGTTATGGCTAACAAAGTGTAGATGGTGAGGAGGTAGAAGTTGTGAGGCAGAACATGATTAAGGAGTTGGGACACTTGAGTAATTTTTAATTAGCGACTAGTGTACTTGGATGATAAGTGTTGAAATGATCGAACATATGTACAAGTGTATGTATACAAGTGTCATGTAACAAATGACGTATAGTGGGGGGGGGGTCATTGGTCCTATTCCGAACGGAGTGCAGATGGTGAATAGGTATAATTTTTTAGACAGAGCACGATTTAGAATTTGGGACACTTGAGCAATTTATAATCAGCGGTAAGTTTACTTCGATGACAAGTGTCAAATGATCAAACATATATATATAAGTATTAAGTTACGAGTGAGGCATAGTCAGAGTCGTTGGGTCGATTGTCGAGCGATGCGTGCGGAGTTGCGTCTTGAGTGGTTGCATTGGAGAAGGTTCGCCAAGAAATCAGGGGTCTTTGAGAATCAACGGTGAATATGCGAGATGCATCTTTATGAATCCAGATTTTTCTCGGTGCGTCGAGAAGTCAACCGAAATTCCGTGATACTTCTTTCAAAGATTCGCAAGAGTGGTCAAAGTTGTCAGAAGGTTCGGGAAGATTCACTGAGGACGGGGGCAGTTGGCTGGTTTGTCCTTGACTATCGTTTTGAGTATCGCGGTCTTGTGAAGCGATGGGCTGTTTGTGCAATAACAGAAATACCCACTCGGAAATATTATGGCCTCGTGTACGTTTGGCACATAACACTTCCCCCCTTTTAGCCAAGACGTCCTGGCGCACTTACAGATGTGGCCTAGTGACGACGGTAATAGCCGTCGATGAAGTGATCAACGTCTCGGAGGTGTTCGTAGGGTTTCCAACCGTTGTGCGTAACGTCATAGCCCCGCTACATAACAAGATACTGTCTCGTTTGACCTCATCGTTGATGGCCAATGATGTCCTTGATGACGTACTCTGTGTCCTCGTCCACTTAAACGGGAGGAAGAGGGACATCCCTGTCAGGGAAGTTCGCTCTGTGGTCTCGGTAGTGCTTGAGTCTACTGACATGGAACACTTGATGAACTTGCATAGTGTCAGAGAGTTTGAGTCACGCAGCCACGGGGATTTGCATGTGCTTGATCTCAAACGGTCCCAACCATTAGTGTTTGAGCTTTGAACAATCGGTCCGTGGAGTTTAATGTTAGCCGAGCTGCGAAGGACTTTGTCTCCAGCGGCGAAAACTTTGTCGCTGAGATGGCGGAAAGCTGCATGCTTCATCGCTGCTTGTGTCTTTGCAAGGATTTGCCGTGTTTCCTCCTAGATGGTGGAGAAGTCTCGGCGTTGAACGTCGACCACGGGAATGCTGCTGCAACTTTGTAGTCCGGCTGGTGTGGTGGAAAACTTCCCATACACCACTTCAAATGGAGTTTTACTTGTTGCGGTGGAAACTACCGAATTATATGCAATTTTGGTGGTTGGGAGTTTTTGTGCCTAATCCATCCCGTGAGGTTCATATAGTGTTCCAAGAAGCTCTTCGAGCGTCTGTTTGGTCCGCTTTGTTTGACCGTCGGTTTGAGGATGAAACACCGTTGAAATTTTAATTTGGCTGCCATAGGGAGTCTTCAGTTCGCTTAAAACACGGCTGGTGAATTGACCGTCTATGTCGCTTTTGATGGCTCTTGGCATACCGTGTAGTCGTACAAACAGTCGTGCTGTTCTCTCGGCGGTGACAGTGGTCGTTGTCTGGATGAAGTGGGACATTTTCAAAACCTTTCGACGACCACGTGGATTGCGTCATATCCCTTGGGTGTGACTGGTTGTCCCGTGATGAAGTCCATGGAGATTTCAGCCCACGGTTCCGTCGGAATGGGGAGCGGTTGCAGAATTCTGGGTGGCCATGTGCGGCAGATTTTTTGTCGCTGACTTACAGAAGTCGGCCACATGGGATTGCCCGTTGTCCCAGCAATAGTTCTTTGCTAGCTTCTTCACGTCTTGTCTTCTCCGAAGTGTCCACCTGGTCCTGTGTCGTGGATTTCTTTGAGCAGCATACGGTGAAGTTCATCGTTCCGAGAAATGCCCACTTGGCAAGTGAATTTCCATTGCCAATAGGGTACCA
>SZWC01031428.1:0-22564 GCA_023375785.1 Penium margaritaceum | reverse complement strand
TAGGTTGCTGATTTCTGCACCAAGCCACTAACCCGTGAGAATCAGCAATTTTGCATCAAGGCATGTTGACTCAGTCCACTCTGACTTCGGCAAAGTGGGAGACTGTTGGAAATTGGGCCATCTGACTCAGTTTCAGGTCCACAGGAGCAAGTTCCGAGAAACTACCAAATGCCTACTCCGATATTCAATCTGACCTCACCATTAGAAAGATCAGGTGGCAAGATATCCATGGTCTAAGTTTCAGGCCGATCCCACGGTCGGATTAGGAGATGTAAGATTTCGATTTTTTGGGTCATCAACCGCCAGTGTTTGGGTATGCCTTATCCTGAGAAAAGAAAAAGGCAAGAGGTCCAGGGTCAAGACCTGATTCGAAAAATATCCAAAAGCTTCTTTGATTCTTGGATTGCCTTGTTACACTGTGATGACTAGGAAAAAGATACCTCTCCTTACTTTTTAGGTGAGGTGAGATCCTTGTGTGCTAGGCATGAACGCATGTCGATTCTCCATGGGATTGTGGGTTATGTGACCAATAGGAGAGTGCCATGAGAGCATTTTTTAGCTCACTAGATTGTTTGTGATTGGCCAACCTGATCGCTAGGCTGAGTTCCTCTCTTGTTTGAGATTGTGGACTCTAGTGTGTGAGCCTTTGCCTCCGTGGCTAAGTGGTGTGGCGTGTGAGAGTGCTGACTTGCCCAAGCTCTAGCTCTATACATACTCCATCATGTCGAGTGATTCAACAACCATTCTTTAGCACAGTTGATGCCCTTTGAGTCCCACATGCTCGATGCTCCAAGGCTACCTCTGTCCTCCAACATCAAGATCCAACATCAAGTGTGTCATGTTGTCCACAAGTTGATCTTGCGTGAATTCACTCTTGTTTGCGGTGTCACAACTAATCTTTTCATGGTCAGAATCAGTCCAGAGGTGTGCAATTCGGCTACGCATAGTTCTCCCTTCACGGCACCTGATCCAGGAACGTTCAAGGAGGTACTCTCGGCTAACGATGCTGAGCTGTGGCGTGGCGCATGTGAAGATATTCTGAGAGTCCTCCGTGATTGCATGATTGCTATGAGCTTGTCAACCTTCCGTCTGGACAAAAGGCTCTATAGTCCAAGTGGGTCTTTCACAGAAAGGTGAAAAAGAGACGCCAGAGGAAGTCAAGAATGAGTCCGGCGTGTGGACTCAGTATGCGTTGCCTCCGCTCTCTGGATGAGCATGCCTTGTGCACTCATGTCCGCATCGGAGAGGAAAATGTATATACAGAGAGGATGAAAAACTTCTACAAAAGAGGGCCAAGAAATTAGCATGTTGGGGTTGGATGTGTTGTACGTTCCCAAGTCAAAAGTGAATCTCCTGTCTGGGGTTCAGCTAGACTGCCAAGCCAACATGTCCACACTCATGCAGAAGTAATGCGGGAAGCTTTTTTATACTGCTGGGGCTCTGCTGGCTGATGGACCTTTGCACACTGACATGCTCTACCGCCTTACCCTCTTCCCACTGACGCTNACAGAAAGGTGAAAAAGAGACGCCAGAGGAAGTCAAGAATGAGTCCGGCGTGTGGACTCAGTATGCGTTGCCTCCGCTCTCTGGATGAGCATGCCTTGTGCACTCATGTCCGCATCGGAGAGGAAAATGCATATACAGAGAGGATTAAATATTTCTACAAAAGAGGGCCAAGAAATTAGCATGTTGGGGTTGGATGTGTTGTACGTTCCCAAGTCAAAAGTGAATCTCCTGTCTGGGGTTCAGCTAGACTGCCAAGCCAACATGTCCACACTCATGCAGAAGTAATGCGGGAAGCTTTTTTATACTGCTGGGGCTCTGCTGGCTGATGGACCTTTGCACACTGACATGCTCTACCGCCTTACCCTCTTCCCACTGACGCTGATGCACTCACATAGACCACAGACGCATGTCATCACAGCCACAAGGACCTACTATACCGTCACCTTGCACACATCAACACAGACCTGGTCATAGACATGATCAAACACACAGCCTACGGATTGTCCACATGGCCTCAGCTCAGATGCGTATCTCAACTATCAGGAAGGCAAGGCTCGTAGACAGACCTTTCCTAGGTCAGATAAGGTCTCCAAGGCTCCTCTGGAACTTGTCCATGCAGAACTGATAGGACCCATGCATGTGCCCTCTATGTAGTATGGGTCACAGTACATTCTCACGCTCACGGACAACTATAGTCGTTTTTGCTGGGCATTCCTAGTGAAGTCAAAAGCAGATGTCCAACATGCCATTGCGGAATGGACTCCCCTTGCTCAGCGACAGACTAGTTGTAAACTGCTAAAACTGCGCACAGATAGAGGAGGGGAGTTCATGGATGTCCTAACAGCATAGTTGAAGGCCAAAGGTACAGAGCATCAATCCACCGCACCATACACACCATAGCAAAATGGTGTGGCTGAAAGGTGGCATAGGACCCTTGGTGATGCACTGCGCACCCTGCTAAGTGAGTCTAGTGTGTCCTTCAGCTTCTGGGAGAAAGCCGTCAAGTATGTGCCATGGGTGTGGAACAGGGTGCCACAAGGGCCTCTACCCAAGGCAGTCACGCCATGGGAGCAGTGGTTTAAGGTGAAGGCTGAATTAAGGCCAGAAAGGGTCTGGGGCACTATGGCATGTGTGTGGTTTGTACAGCCCCAAAGAGACCGCAAACTCATCCCACGAGGTTGATGGTGTGTCTTTTGTAGGCATCTCTCATGCCTACAAAAGCATGGAAGTTTTGGGACCCCATGCACCACCACTGCCTAGAGAGCAAAGATACCTCCTTCTTGGAGCACATGCCCTACAAACAATTTTGCACTCTGCGTCATGTTCCTCACATCAACATCCTTGAGCAGTACCCAGACTATGTGAGTGTGCATATGTTTGTGCCTTACACATCCACCGCACCATCACAATTGCCACAGCAAGAGAGGCACACAGGAGAAACTTCTTCAGTTCCCACAGACCTCTTGACACCCACTGACATACATAGTACAGACTCCAGTGCTCCGCACACACCGCCCGGGCTGCAAACCCAAACGCCCCAGTATAGCACAAATGATTCTAAAACACCATCCCCACCGCCTATACAACGCTCCTCGTGCAATGTGGAGCGTGTGAACTATAGACAGTGTTATCACACGGATGGACCAGTGAATGCAAACCATACCATTGTGGAGCCCCATACACTTGCAAAGGCCAGGAGGCACGCTGGTGGGAGAGATTGGGACAAGGCCATGGTGGCTGAGTTTCACGCCCTTCTGGAGCATAGTGTGTATGAACTGGTCCCATTACCACCAGGGCGAAAAGACATTGATGTCATATGGGTCTACAAGCTCAAAAAGGAACCTAGCAGGACTCATTGAGAAGTACAAAGTGAGGCTGGTGGCTAAGGGCTTTCACCCGATCCCAGGTCAGGACTTCACAGACACTTATGCCATTGTGGGCAAGTGCGGGACGAGTCTGACACTGTTGGGTAAAGCAGCACATGAGGAATAGGAAAAACATCGGATTGATGTCAAGAATGCCTTCCTCAATTCCCACCTTGAAGAGATTTACGTGCAACAACCACAAGGGTTTGATGATGGTCCAGACCGTGTGTGGTTTCTTCATAAGGCCCTTTATGGACTCAAGCAAGCCCCACGCTGCTGGCATAAAGAAGTACAATGCACCCTTGGATCGGGGAGGGGTCATGCAAAGTCTGAGTGACCCATCTCTTTTCTTGCGCTGGGACCACGGTCTTCCAGTTGCCTTGCTTGTCTATGTGGACGATCTCCTTATCCTGAAACCCTCTCTCCCCCTCATCAGAGCAATAACGAAGCTTCTCACCACACACTTAACCATGAAAGACTTGGGTGAAGCAAGTAACTTCTTGGGCATGACTATCACCAGGGACAGGACTGCTCGAACGCTTAGCCTGCATCAAGGAAGGTTCATAGCACACCTGACTACTCTTTGAACATCTGGTACAGCATCTGCCACAACAGCATTCACCTATGAGTCCTGATGTGTATGCACACCTTTTGGACGCCAACACCAGCGACTATGGACCGGACGGTGACCCCACACTGTACAGACAAATCACTTGCAGTTTCTCATATCTTGCCTCCACCGCACAACTTGATATCTCATGCACAGTGAACATGCTGGCACAGCTCAGACAACAGCCAAGAAGCACACATATCAAAGCACTGATGGAGTTGCTTTGCTATGTGATGGACACTGCTGCGCTTGGTCTGGTCTTTGCACCCTTATCATGTCCATTTGTTGGATGGGTACTGTGACAGTGATTATGCACGAGATTGTGGGGCTCACAGTTGTGGTGGTTATGTGTTCTGTGTGTAGGACACAGCAGTTTTGTGGCGAAGTGGCAAGCAGTCATGTGTGGCTCGGAGTGTGGATGAAGCTGAATACATGGCGCTGGATGAAGCAACTTGTGAATGCATCTGGCTGGCACAACTGCTTGAGGAATTGGGGCTGCCCACTCATGCCGTTGCACTTACAGCGACAGCTCTGCCGCACGTTGCATTGCTGAGAATGATGGTTTGCTACATCCTCGTACAAAGCATACTAGTGTGGAGCATCACTTTTTCCGCAAAGCAGTTGAAATAGTTGTCATGCAAGTGTGCCAAATTAGCGGTGATGCCCAGCTGGCCGACCTCCTCACCAAGGCACTCCAATCTCCTCCAATCCACAAACAAATTGAGCACCTTGGCTTCATGCCCACCGTACTCATGTCCAAGTGGGCGTGTTCATCCTCTTAGTGTATATATATACATATATGTATACATATATATGTAAACATGTATATAATCCTCTCCGATCTGGACATGAGTACGCAGGGCATGCTGATCCAGAGAGTGGAGGAAACACACATTGAGTCTACACGCCGGACCCACCCTCGGCTTCCTCTGGCGTCTCTAATGTGCTTACCTCCCTCTCGCAGCATTGCCTCTGCTTCGTTCTCCGTGCCAGCTATGGCAACTATGTTGGATCTTTTGTGAAACCTATGGTTGTCCTCACTCTGGCTGTTTGTAGAACTTTGGGAACCTAGTTTAGGTCTATAATAGTTAGGGACATACTGTGTGTTACGGTGTGTTTCCGAGGATTGGTGCAGCCAACCCTGTTTGGATTCCGTGCAAGGAGTTTGCCCTCACACGAGAAGGTTGTGCCGGCAAGCTTCGCTCTCCGGCCGACGGGTGGGTCTCGCTTCATGAGGCTCACCCGCTCAAGCCCTTCCGTGATCGAGCTCGACACTTAGGCTTAGTGTGGATCCATGGCCGCAACGTAAACCTAATCCGAACATGCTCATTTCTTGGCCGTTTAAAGCAAGAAAAGATGCATTCAAACCGTGGTGAGATTCTCATACGTACAGATGAAAATTTTGTTAACATTCTAGTCCAAGTGGATGACCTCCTGATTGCGTCTCCTTGGATGGAGGCCATGAAGGAGGTCAAGGTATTTCTTCATGATACCTATAGGATGAAAGACCTTGGTCTCGTAGTTTGTTTCTCAGGATGGAGATCGTACGTGATATTCAGTGAAAAAAAACTCTTGCTACCTCAGGCACGTTGTGGGGAAGTGGCTTGCTGACATCCTTGGTGTACTTCCCACAGCCTCTACCCCCATCACACATGATGGGCTGGATGCCTTGAAGGTGGATGATCAAACAAAGCTAGGAGAGACAGTGGACGTGACCTTGTACTTGTGCCTCATTGGCTCTCTGATGTACTTGGCCACTACCACACAACCCGTCATAGCAATCACCATCAACCTCTTTCCGTACTTCTTGTAGTGACCTCGGGTAATAGCCCATTACGCGGCGTGCGAGTGGTATAATACGTGGTTTCTACACCATACCTTGGGCCTTGATTTTGATCGCAATGTTTGGTGGTACTTGATGTCTACAGAGATAGTGAGTGGGACGAGAGCCCTGATGGGCGCAGTCGGAAAGGCTACATGTTCTTGCTTAGTAGAGTCGTTATGTCATGGCGCAATGAGAAGTAGGATTGCATCAAACGTACCTCATCAAAGGCTAAATATCTTGCGATTTGGTCTGGGGCTACTGAGGCGGTATGGCTACAGATTCTATTTTGTAATTTCCGTTGGTTTGTATCTTGAGTCATTCTACGCAGTGATTTCCATAGTGCTCTTGCCATTGCAGAGAACTCCGGTGTGTTTCATGGCATGCATGAAGCACATTGTTGTTGAGTATTTTTTTCTTTGTAATCTTGTGGAGAAAATGTTACCTTCATCATCTATCTTGGCATGGACTTGCAGCGGGCTGACTTCGTAACCAAGGAACTGGCACGTGGAAAGTTCATGGTAGCCATGTATTCTGACAGACTTTGTCCCTTGCCTGAGAGTGGCTGAAAATTGGGTATTTGCGTATGGATTGTTGAGAATCTCTTTGTGCTCCCATGTCAGTTTTGCACCTGTATGGACATGTGTACCAACAGGTCATGGGGTAGTGTTGTGATTTGAATCGTCTCTATTTGTTTGTAATATTGCAGTGACCACTCGGCAATGACCATGCTCGTGCAGATCATTGATGCGCACCTCGCTCGCACTGGTGCACCAAAAAATGGTGGATCCACCCACCACTGGCTGTCGGAGAGCTGCCATGGCATGGGGTGCTTGCTGGGCTGCTTTGTTGTTTTTCTACAGCCGCTAGATTATTCTCGGTGGACTAGCACTTTAGCCCGATTTGCATGTTTTGTATTTTGTGTACACTGGTTGATGCCAGAACTATATGTGTGATTAGTGGTAGTATCCAACTCAAGATTATGTACCTCAAGGTTCACATGGGGTTGCGTTTAGATGCTTGTGAGAAGCATTGCGGCCAAAACATTGATTTGGCCAGTTTTGTGACAAAGTGACACTGTCACGTGCGTCACCCGTCGTACGCCAAGACAAGTTTTTATGCTATGTCCTTGTCAGTTGTCATTTATCTTTGTAGTGCTTAGATATTGGAGCTTACAAGACTTTTGACGTCTCCGTAACGTAACCCTTGTTGGTCCATGCACGTGCTTACTTGCCAGTGCATCAGCTGACTTCTCAGTGTTATCGTGTGAGCAGCAGCAAGGCTAGGAAGCTTCCTAGAAGTTTCTCATAACACGCTTTGTTTTTAAACACGGACGTATGATAGTCCTCTCATTCAAATGGCTCAAGTTTGAAGTGATCGTTGCTTAGTGTCTCATTTTTTATGCCGCCACTCAATTGTTGTATTCTTGAAGCCATTACTTCCTTGAAAATATGGATCGACCTAATTCAGCACCCTACTCTAATACCACACGTTAGAAGAATGGATCCCCATGTTCTTGAATGCTTTAAAGGTCACAACGAGTTGCTTTTGCTTGGTAGGCTTCTGCTCCGACTGCTTGAGGGTTTTGATTTAACACTACGTCAAGGATGTGGCTTAGATACATAAACAAAAAGAGCTAAACTATCAATGAACACGAGCTTGAACACTAAGACTGTGAAAAGAAACATGAATTGTGAAATAATGAGCCAATAACATTGGGAAATGATCGAGTACAAGTTATTCTACTGAACAGTGTCGTTGTGGGCTATTACGAAAGAAATACAAGTGTTGAAGGTCCGGTTATATTGCTAGTGTGGGTGTTCACTTCCTAGTGTCCATGGTGGACCAGCGGGTGTCCACTTCCTAGTGTTGGAGGGGCTGATACCTTGGTCATGGATGACCAGACAGTAGTAGCATCGCTCTCGCTCCATGTTGCCATGCTGACACCTCTTCATTTCTCTTGCTCTTGCTTGTTCAATGGTTCCACTATATAGTCTTGTGAAAAACCCCTGGCAATATTTCCAACTGTTTTGCATACTATCTATCATAATACAGTTACCCACAGGCAGGGGAGGCACGGGGATGCCCTCTCTCCTGATCCAAAGAATAGAGTGCAGATAGAGTAGAGTAGAGTAGAGTAGAGTAGAGTAGAGTAGGGTAGGTAGGTGGAGGGTCACAGGAGAAAGTGGCGACCTCTCCCCTGGCTCTCTTGCCATTTACGAACATCAAAATGAGTTTGGACATAAACTACACCAGATTTAATCTCCTGGATTCCGTAAGAAAAATTTTCATACAACTTGCTACATGCAAGGAAGCGATTGACACCCGCCCACCACATCTCGCCCCACGTGGTGTAGTAGGAGAGGTAGCAATGATTTGAAGCTACGTGCAAATTCCATAGGAGATCTATGAGACAGCGACGCTAGAGCTGATGGCTCCCCATTTTGCTCACTCTCAATCACCAACACCACCATGTTTTCCGTTGATGCCTCCTCCACGAGCATCAGGAAATATTTCACGACTTTTGTGGTGCTCATTTTTCTCAAGTTGTGTATAATCAATGGGCACGCAAAACTGTCATTGTCCACATCCATGTCTGTAAAATCGGACAATGGAATCATCACTTTATAAAGCCACAAGAGGTACATGGGGCTGTTCCTGTACCACAGCAACATGAGGAGGATTCTCATTCACAATGAAACCAACGTGATGTTTTTCCTCATCCACTATGATAAACAATCCAAGCGCCCTTGCAGATGAGGAGATAGCTCTTCAACACCTTTGGGAAGTCCAAAATACTTTGAAGTCAAAAGTCGCAAATTCCACTTGCTCTTCAATACCCTGAGGCTCTCATAATAGAATCACAAGATTTTTCTATTTTATGCAGACATGTGAGTTGTGTGTTGCCGAAGTGGGAGTTTAAGCCAGCCTTCTTTGAAATCAAGGCGGACCTTCAACAGTGTTTTGACTTTTGGCTGAATTTATCTTAAGTTTCAACAGTCGGATTGTTAGTCAATTGGAGATTTTGGGCAAGAAAAATCGGTAGGCTTGACAATGATGCCAACAATGAGCCCATTTGTCGATGCTTGATTTCATGGTTAAACTTGCACTAGTACTTGGCCCAACCTCAAATGGACAACAAGGAAGAATGCAGTTAATGTGGATTCTTGCAAAGCAAGTGTGAACCAAGGAGCACCCAGCTTGACGGTCATACATGGATCCCTTGGGATAAACCTCCCACCCTCTATCCCTTGGTGTGTGGGTCAATCCTTGAGATGTTGCACGACCCTCTCTTTGCAACTAGACCGCTTCTAGTGACCGAATTTCTCACCGTGTAACCCTCCTGGTGGCATGTGCACCAAGGTGCACTACGGAAGACTTGGAGGATTGAGTGGGGATGTGCAAGGAAATACTTGGAATACAAGGAGTGTTGGGTAAGTAATGAGTCCTTAGACATGATAGATCAGTGTATGAAAACAAAAGAAAGTATTTCCACGAGAGATCCCCTCTGTGCTAACAAGCCCTCTACTAATGTGAAATTGTGTAAACAATGCATAGATCACGTATTACGTACCAAAACATTTCCATCACAAAAAAATCAACCCAATCCGTGCATAAATGTCTTACTTATGGTTGTTTGAATGCTCCACATGTGACTGCCACTCGTAGTATCAATCGTGGGGGTCACAGCCGCCTAAAGTACCTATTTTTTGCAAATTCACCTTCAGCTATTATCCTAAAGTGCCCATGGAACCCAATGAACCTTGTATTTCTGGCTACGGGTCCATCAAAGGGCGCTTCAGTGGACGAGAAAGTAGCTCCATCGTGCTCGTGGTCAAACCAGTACGTCTTCTGTTTTTTGGAGGTGCTCCTCCCACCTTTGCATGGTTGTATCATTCTCGTCCCTATTCCAAATGACCCAGTTCTTGGGTTCAATTTTCATGGTTCTTCACGCATCATACAATAGAAAGATCAAAATATGCATCCAAAGTTCAATTCATTACATAATGACCGCCTCAAAGGGTGGCTTCAATAGCATCAATCCCCCTCCCCTTTTTTATGGCACATTGTCTAGGTGTGCTCGTGGTATGCTCAGAGGACCATGTTTACCGAACCACCCTTGAGGAAGTTGAATTAGGGGATCCAACAATTGTGTTGCAGCCCGTATCCAAGACCTCACACCAGGTACTGTCACACATTGCCGCATTGACAGTGCCTGATAATCTCCTCCACCACGTACTCCTCCTCACCCTCCACCAAGACTAGTGGAGGAGGATCATATCCTTGTGCCACGAGCTGCACATCCGGCTCATTTTGATCCTTGAAGAGAGACGCGTGGAACATGTGATGAATCCCGTAGTGGTCCGTCAGTTCCAACTCGTAGCTGTCTGCTTCTCTTTCATCAGAAAAAGACCCATCCACCAAGGCTTGAGCTTTTCACTACCCACCGCTGCTAGCTATAGGTTGTGCAAGCTCTATAGTTCCCTTTGGCCCACCAAGAACTCCTCAACTTTTTGGTGCTTGCCCCCTTACCGCTGCATATGCTACTATGCCTTGTGAAATGCGTTATGTATGCCCCGCCACACTTCCTTGAAGTCATTTGCAAACTGCTCCAATGCGGGTAGGTCCGATCCCCATGCCATGTCCAAGGAACATGTGGACTGGAACCCATACAAAACCTTAAAATGAGACTATCACGTTGATGCTTGCATTGTCGAATTGTAGGCAAACTCAACCACCGAGAGCTTGCATTCCTATCCTCCACCATTCGGCTCCAAGATCTCTTGGAACAACTGCTCCATGGCCTGATTGGTACGCTCACTTTGGCCTTTTTTACAGATGGTAGTTGAATGAAAGAGCCATACGGGTGCCCATCTTTTTGCATAGATCCTCTCCAAATTGGGGGTTGAAGCACGGATCGCATCCCGAGACCATGCACCCCGGCACCCTATGAAGGTTGATGACATGTTGCACGAGGAGTTGAGCCATATCTGCTACTGTGACCTTCTCTATGCACGGGATGAAGTGCGCCATCTTGCTAAACCTGTCCATCACTACCAGCACCATGGTATTTCCCGTTGTGCTCCGTGGAAGGTCCCCCACAAAGTCTAATGGTCCAATTTGTGTCCACGGTTGCTTCGGCACCGGTAGCGACTGTGGTGCTCGTGCCCTCAATGACTTGATTCTTTGGCGTGTTTTGCAAGTACTCACATATTCCTTGGAATCTGCCCTCATCTTTGCCAACCAATATAGGCACGCAAGAATTTTGAATGTTTTGTCGTACCCAAAACAACCACTGTAGTGCAAGTCATGTACCTCCTCCAACAACACATGTCGCAATGATGCACCCCACAGCACCACAATAGTATTCTCCATCTCACTTTACCAATACTAGTCATCCTAATTGAACCCCTTCACTGAACTCTGGGTGAGGTCCTGTTCCTCTGCATACCCATGAGAAATCATGCTGCGAATAATCATGGATCCCGCTAGAACTATGATCGCATATACGACCAAGTCCGGGCAACACAAAAGTGGTTCTGCTTGGTTGATCCTCCTTAATTTGCACTAGATCTGGTTGTCAAAGCTACCCTCCAGCACCTCTACCTACTATGTTTGACGGCGACTTATGTTTGGCTATGACTTGAAGTACTTAAGCACATAGGTGTCTGTGTGGACTTAACACCACTACGCCTCGAGGTAGCCCCTCCACTACTTGTATGCCTAGACTACCACAAGCATCTCCTTCTTGTTGATTGGTTAGTTGAACAGAGCCCCTTTTAGCTTTTAGCAGTAGTATGCAATGGGATGCAACCTCTTTCTTTGGTAGTGCATCAACACCCCGTCGATCGCATAGTCGCATACATCCATCGCCAACACGTACTCCTTGCTTGTATCCGAGTGCACCAACATTGGTGCTTCACACATGGCAATATTCATTGACTCCTTAACACCCGACTCCCATTCGCATCCCTTCTTGAGAAAGTCTACCAAGGGCTCCCCCATTGCCATGTGCCCCCGTTAAAACTCCACTAGTATTTTGTAAAACCCAGAAAAACTAGGATGTTACGCATGCACGCTTGCTCTGGCCACTCCCTCACTACTTCCACCTTTTTGTTTTCCATACGGATCCCCCTCCCACTGACAATGTGCTAAAGGAAATCCACCTCTTTCTTAGATAATTTGCACTTGCTGGCCTTGGAAAACAGCTGCTCCTTTCTCACCATCCGTTGGTGCCTCTGGTGCTCCTCCATTATCCACGAGTAGATAAGGATGATGTTAAGGAAGATGACCACAAACTGGTCCAAGTAGGGGTGGACACTTGGATCATCAATATCATGAACATGGCAAAAAGAATTCGCTAGCTCAAAACGTATCACGAGACATCTGAAGTGTGTATAACATGTCAAAAACTTGGTTTATACCACATCCTCCTGCACAATGCGGCTTTGGTGGTACACCAACCTGAGGTCTAGCTAGTTGAAGACACATGCACCTTACAACTAGTCAAACAAACCATCGGCCTATGGCAATGGGTAGTGGTTCTTCATTGTGATGGTGTTGAGCGCACGGTAGTCCAAACACATCTATAGCATTCTGGACTTCTTCTTAAGAAATAGCATTGTCGACGAGTATGGAGACGTTGGAAACTGGATGAATCCCTTGTCCTTCAATTCCCCCAAATGCTTCTTAAGCTCCGCAGGTTCCGTGTTGCTCATGCGGACGTAAGTCCACACCATTGGTGATGACCCCGGCACCATTTCAATCTTGTGATCGATATCACATTGTAACAGCAACCCCTTTGGCAATTCATCTAGGAAAGTTTCCTCGTACTCCTTGAGCACCTCTCTAACAACGGGAGGCAACTCTGGAGCTCCCTTGCCTTCTTCTGGCTACCCCTGCACTCCTTCAACAATTCCAATCCAGTGCTTTACTACTTGTTGTGGACACACCCAAACAAGGTAGAACTGCCATCCTTTATCATAACACCACTTCAACTGCAAGTTAATGATGCGCATCTGCTTTCTTGCTTCCTCATCCCATCACAATGGCAAAGTGATATTGTTTGCACTTGCCTTCACAACCACCTAATTGCACCTCCAATTTACCTTTGGATTCCAGATGTACAACCAGTCCCAGCCCATCAAGCACTTATAATCATCCATAGGGAAACTGTGAAACTCCATGCCATTCACCAACTCACTGATGTGGACCTTGTGCTTGACAATAAGCCTGCCACACTTCCCTCCTCCCAAAACTTGCTAGGCCTTAGCCAACGTCAAAGATTGCCGTGCAAGTTATAGACTTGTCGCTAACCTGTCGCTCAACAATCTATGGCTCATGTCCTCATCTAGGAGACTATGCTCTGGCCCTTAAAATTCCCATTTGGCATCTTTAGAACTGGCTCCAGGATGATCCCACAAAAGGGTCTCACCTTCGTTTTGAAATAGCACTTGAGGTAGCTCCTAAATTAGAAAAAGCTTTTTAAGGCTGGTACTATCCCTTGCATATGAAAGAATTTGCAGCATTAGGTTGTCCCCTCCTCATTGTTGCTACCTGTTCTCCTATTGTGCCTTATGCCTGGGGCAATCCCACTTGCGATGACCCTCCTTCCCACAAACCCAACACTTGCCTCTCAGTCGCTGCTACCAGGCACTGCCTTACTACCCGGCTTGGATTGCCTACACCTCCATGGACACAACCTGACCTGGCTGCTGGACTGGTGGTTGTGATGCGTAGCTATTTGGGCATGCACAGAACCTTACCACATTGATGTGCTCAGCCTATGAAACCAGCTTTGTAAAAGTGTGCAATCCGAGCAATCATGAATTCATGTTAGATTTTTTTTATTCGGGCAATCATGCTAATGGTTGTATGCCTTTGCATTTGAGGGAACGTCAATGTGTGCTACCAAATCCATGAAGATTGTGGTGTAGTTTTGGAGTTTTTCTCTACGCGTGACGTGTTTGATTTTATCACGTGCGACTTAACAGCCGTTGAGAAGGTTGGAATGCACATGGAGCATTGCCTTAAACTGAACACACGTCTGTGGCTTCTACATCAATGCTTGCGCACTAAGTTGAAATTCCCATCGTAGCAGTAGGCTCAACAGTGGCCAAAGCCATTGCCCAAACCCCAACTTGTATTCCTAACCAGCACTATTCTGTCGGCACAATGCCGACTACTACTACATCACGATTTCTCTTAGCAACGTAGGTACATACTCAAGTCTCGTGGCATCTTTTCCCATGGGAACACCCAATTCAGTGAAACACTCGGTTCACCATGAAGAGCCACTCTTGTGTACTACCCTACCAATGTACTACTCTGGATCGATCAGCTTGGGCGCTAAAAAGGAAGGTGCAAATGCCCATGAGACACTTGCCATTGCACCGCTCCCTTGGCCGACGTACCTCACCTAAATGTCCACGCGTAGCTACTGGTGCTCTTGGCGCAACTTGTCAATCATATAGAAAATCTCCTCCATAAGATAACTCTAGTCAAATGCCGCTTTCTTGGTATGTATAGTTGTGGCAGATTTAGTGCCTCCCTTTGGTCTGTGCAATAGCGAGGCAGGGTCCATGGACTCTGATACCAAATGTGAACCGATCGGCTCCTAGCATGATGATCACATGTAGATCTCTTGGGAGAAGATTCCCACCCTCAAAAACTTTCTGTGTGGGCTAAATGTTTAGATGCTGCACGACTCTATTCTAGTAGCAAGACCGTTGCTAATGACCAAGGTTCCTTGCGTACGACTCTTACAAGTGTGTTTGCACCAAGGTGCACTGCAAAATACTTGTAGGATCAAACGGGAGTGAACAAGGAAATGCTTACAATAAAAATATTACTGGATAAAGTAATCCTTAGACTTGATAGACCATTCCAATGAAATAGGAAAAAACTTTGGATTAGATTGGCAGGCCTAGAACAACCCCTAGGCTTCCTAATGTACTAGTCCAAATGAGCTAACCGAGAGCTCCTTGGTGTTCCCTTGGTGCTCTGAATTCCTTTATTGAGGTGAAATTGTTCAAATAAATCATGGATCATGTACCATGCTAGACTTCTAATGCACGAGAAAATGTTTCAATCCGTGGAGAAACAAAAACTCCATGGATGTTTTAGTGCTCCACATGTGACTGCTACTGGCAGCACCACGAGCGAGGGTCAAGGCTGCGTGAAGCACCCTTGCTTGTGAATGCACCTTTATCCATCATCCAAAAGCTCCCATGTACCTCAATGAACCTTGCCTCATTGGCTAGGCATCCATCCAGAGACGTTATGGTAACAATGGTCAAGAAAGTCGCTCTGCCATGCTAAAGGTCAACGAGGTATGTCTCCTATTGTGTGGAAGTGTGCATTCCACCTTTTTATAGCCATATCCTACTTTCCCTTGCACTTAATGACCTAGTCTTTGGGTTAGTCTGCATTGATTTTCAGGTAGAGTACAATGGGCACATCCAAAAATGTACTTGAATTCATCATCATGACATAATCAGTGCACTGAATTGCGGCTTCCATAACATCTCCTGAGGAAGTAAGTAAGGAAGTGAGCGAGCAAGATAAAGAGCAAAGTAGCAAGCAACCAAGTGACGCAAAGTGCTTTTTCACTTCTGACAATGAAAAAGAAATCCAAAGAAGCGGAAATTTTACTATAACAAACAAAAATCAAAGGGTTTTTCTAAAAGATTCAAGATTGCTAACGACCAGATCCGTATTCTTTCACAATAGAGGATGCCTTTCTTGAAAGAAAACCAACACAAAAATCCTTCATGAGATTCAAACTAATGATGTCAAAGATTCATGTGACCAATCTTTTATAGCAAGGGGATGGAACGAAAGCTATTGAGATGTTGTAACCCATGTCTTACATTTTGTATCTCAATAGACATAGAACTCAGGGAGCAAATGACATGATTCGTCTTTCCACCTTCCTGTGTGAACTCGAACCACTTCTTCCTTGGCCTTAGTTGTACAAGTTCTTTTTTTCTTGAGGTTTTCACCGTTAATCAACGGAGGGGGAGTGTTGGAACTCCATTGCTCGATGTACATCTCACTTGACAAAATTTCCATGGAATTCATTCTAAGCCTAGAGGTTATTCTTTGATTTCATGTAGTTTTCTTTGCATTTCCATGATCAATTCATGGATTTTCAGCACCAAAAGGGAAAACCTGAATGTGATATCTTCATGACAGGAGGAGAGGGTTTCAATAGAAAGCCACTTTAAAATCTATCTTCAAAAGCACCTCCTTGTAGAAGCGCACAATCTCACATCAATCAAAACTTTCCCAGCATATTCCATGTATCATCATGCTTGCTTTTTGTGACTACTTAAGGAGATCATTTTCCTTTCCACATAATGATTTACAAAGTTTGAAGATTTTATCCTTTACTTTGAGGCACTCAGACTTGAAGCGTACCACCTTCTGTCCACAGTTGTCCTTCACAAATACTTGTCTTTCTTGCCCATCATTTGCACGACACACTGTTCTACTAAATGTTGGAGCGCAACAAGAATGCCTACTCACTAATCTACCTTATCCTTTAGTGAGTGCAATGTGGAGACTAGGTACATTTGATGGCCTTCTCTAAGAAGTGATGTCCACTTTCGTTGTTACAGCTAAGGCTAAAGGCTCTCACGTGTGCCATTGCGTATTCTTCTGTTGTGTAGTTTACGTGCAACAATTTGGAAGTGTTACTCTCTACTTGCCCATTTACTCCACAAAAATCTATGTTGTTTAAAATTTGGAGTCGTCTTTCTACCCTTGACAATGCAAAACATCAGTTGATTTTGAAACAAGAAGAAACACAAAGATGAATTGGAATACATTCAATGTAGGCCCATGTGTACTTTCTTGAATACATTAACGGAGAAAGATTAAACAACCATGCATGAAAGAAATCAGAGTCATAATTTTCAGTAAGAATTGGAAGTTGTATATGTTTATCCATGCATGTCTTGTTATAGAATTCAAGTCTTCATTCATACTTTGAATCATTGATCTTTTTATCCTTTCTCTCTTCCTTTCATCAATAAATCCATCTGTCGCTTAAGTGAATCCTTCAAACCTGCACTTGTTCACTAATATGAATCATTCATCAATTCAATCAATGAGTATCATATACTAGTTCATTTTTTGAATAGAAATTTTTCAATCTACCATGTTTCAATCATTTCTTCACCATAAACAACGTTTTGAAAGGATTAATCCATTCATTCATGAAATCTATAATTGATAAGTAGTGAAATTCATTCATTCATTATTTTTTTTGGTTAATGCATTTATTACTTCATTCATCAATCTCTCAACCTGACATTTGCACTTTTTTTATTAGAAATGCACATTCTTGCATGATTTACATCCTACTTTACTTAACCAAAAGACAGAAACATCTTCAAGTATTCTAGCTCAAAATTCATGCAACCAAAGGGTGAGGAACTCTCCCGAGTTCATATACGAATTGAAAAATCACTAAAAAATCTATGTAAGTTGTGTGCAAAATGGCATGTTACATGTATTTCACTAAAAAAAGTCCAACCAGTTATCACATGTCCTTACTTTGTGACCATTTGTTCGATCGAGTTGTATTCAATGTGTGTATAAGCTGTTGAAGAAACTTCCTTGTTTTCAGATGAATGGAAAATGCCAAAAGCTTGGTGTAGATAGAGACATGTCCCATCTTCACACATTGATTTTTGGTCTAACTTCTTATTGGTGCGTTTGGGACACAACTAGATTCATAATTTATTCAGACACTTATGTATGCACTTCTTACATTTGAGAGATGAGATCCTCTTTTGTGTAAAGAGGCCAATGTTCCATGTGCCGTTAGCACAACGTCCTGGTTGGTTAACTCCAACCATAATTGATTTAATGTATTCATAAGGTAATTGTTGGTTTCCATCTTTGACTGTTATTAGATAGAGGTACGCTCCAATGAATTAAGGAATACTAAATTCCATGAACCACACTCCGTTTTACTTCTTCTTTTAGTTGGAAGACTAGTTCACGTGGTCACGTTAAGACCAAGTCTTCTAGGTTTTAGAATTAGAATGAGCTTCTAATGACATAAAATTTGGATGTTATTGGTGGATTTTAGGGATGTTTAGAAGACTTTGTTCAACCATTGGTGTGTTGAGTGGGACTCGCGAGGGTTGTTGAACAAGTAATAGAAAGTATTCACTGAATCACGAAAATCATCTTGACAAATCAACATAAGATGGTTGAGCCACACTACCTCAAAGAGTGGAGGGAGAACATCTCATAGACCAAACTTTGGGTTATGGTTTGATTCCATTGGTGAGAATGTATGGTCATTTTCTAGCCATGCGTGTGCCTAGTCTTTATTAGAATTCTTACTCTGTTAGGAGGACGGTGGAGATTGTATGAATCATGCCGCGACAAACTCATCTTACATGGAGCTTTACACTTCCAACTCGTGGGCATCTAATCGAAGAAGAGAAGAGCGGATCAAAAACTTAGCAAGTTAAAATGATAAAATCCTTTGGGATTTTTTTCTTCTTAAGAAAAAGAACAATGATAAAATCCTTTGCTTTCTTAGGGAGCGATTTCATTTTTCTAGTTTGTCAGGTCAGTCTACTGGTTAAACCATTTTTTCGTGTATGATCTCAAGAATTTTACCTCTTGGGTTGCTCTTTTAGGTGAAGAATACTTACACCTACTTATGAATCTCGCCAACCGTTTATTAAACTCTTGTACGTTGCAAGCATTGACTTACCCCTAGAAATAAACTCCTAGACTAAGCTCATTTTTCATTTTCCCAAAATGCCTGGCTGCATCTTACTCCGGAAATCAAAGACCCAATTCAAAAACCCATAGAACCTGGAAGTTGTCCTTTTCTCTTGGTTTTGTTGAGGTATTGAGATACTCTGTACCAAATTGCTACTCTTTGAACGAGCAACTCAAGGGGAAACGTATCCCCTGTGCACCACAAGAATTTCCATGTATTTGTGACAAGTTGTATGCTTAGACTTGAATACGAAAATGATACTATCCCCCACGTGCTCTTCTTGATGAAAGCATTAATGATCCCCAGAATTACCCTTGCTCTTACGTGGACGTTGGACCATTCAAAACCATGATCGTAGTGTGTGCTAGTGCTGGAAGATAATTTAAAAAAAAACTTTATTAGTTTTTCACGTAAACCACGGTAATCAACAAGTACTCAAAATGTTTTAAGAATTTTTGCCTCTACTTGAATAGAATTAAGAAAAGATGTCGAACGAGACACATATCTCACCAAGATTGTGTTCAAGTTTTCATTGATGTTTCGAAAACTATATCTACAAATGCGAGTCATCCTTTGAAGAGTCTTCCGTGCTAATAAATGTCCATATGGCAACTTTTCAAGGCACCCTGCTTTACACACTCTCGTATTCATTATGCACCGGCTTTAAAAAATGCGTCATTATGCACCACGTGTTCCAGATTTTATCACCGTTTGTGTTATCTTAAGAAATTGGATCTTCATTTGCCTTGTATCACAAAGGCAATTCTCCATTTAACCAGTGGGGTACCGGTTTTTAGGTGGAGGCACATTAATGTTTTTTTAGCGGATGGATGTGTTTATTGAAAACCATTTATGAAATTTATGTCAATAATCTTCAAAGTGAATGGTTCCTTTGCATCTAGGCGATAGGTCCATGCGCATGGAGAGGGGGGAGGGGGACATTAACGGGGGGGGGGGGGGTTGGGTCATTCAACATTGCAACGTTCAATGTTTGTCAAATGCGACAATTTTGTAACATCATGAGGAATGGATTTGTTATGACGAGGTTTTGCACATAATGTGAATGCTTAAGATCCTTTCTCTTTCATGTTCCAACTGTTCCTCAAGATTTAGTACGTGTTGTATACCCCTTCCTTTTTTTTCATACACCATGGCTCGTTCGTACCTTGATACAAGTTGCCTTATCAATGGGGCGGATGGTGTGGTTGAAGCAACACGTTGGGTACATGGTGAATGGAGATTTTATGTCGGGGGAGACGGTTATTGCCTTTTTTATGTTGGGCCCTAATGCTTACAATTTTTTTTTTCAATTTGGAAAAATGACTCTAGTTCTCTCAAAAGGCTGATTGTCGAAGGAATTTGCTCATGTCCATGCTTAATGGTAAGACCATAATCTCTGACGGGCCCTTCTGTTGCAATCATCGCCACAAAAAAATCGACTGCTGCATTTTTGCTTAACGTCAATGATCCGCTTCCGTCAGGTAGATGTGGGCGGCCGACAGAGATTTTCATCTTCTAGACATGTTTGCCATGCACCGTGATGGCTACAATTTTTACATCTCGGGACTCGGGTTTGCCACGTGATGTAAGGAAGAAAGCGTATCTCCAGAAACAATGTTTTCATAAAATGACGTTCGAGTTCCGCTAAGGTGGGTATTGCCATAAAATTCCAGAATCGATGGACAGGGACAAAGGATTTGTTATCATCATAAGGTAGAACATTGTGAAGGAAAGAAGTTGAGTTCCAAGAAATGTCTGTTTCTTTCTCTTCTGGCTGCCAAGAAGTGAAACTATGTGCGGCGCGCTGACATAACACCACACATACACAGACGTGCATGAATGTGCTACATAGTGCAGTGAAAGATAAGTCCGTACGGAGGAACGGACAAGTGCCAGCTTGCTGCCGGCGGTTTGACAACTGAGTTCACATGTAGACAAAAACTAACAGAACACTCCTTTGCCCCCTGTCGCTGTCAAGGCTAAGAAAGGTGGTTTCCACGCACATTTGACAACTTGGCCAGAAAAATTTGAAAATCAACGAGGTTTAACTGCTGCGCAGTGGCAGCCGCTTTGACGACGCATCAATTCCCTAAACTTTGAAATCTAGCTTTGTCGTCATGAGATTCGAACAACGAGTGAAATGTCGCTCCCGTTCCCCTGGCCGCAGGTTTTAATGGAATGGGGTTACGACCGAGGGGTGCGTCTCCACTGTCTTTGCAGTCGACCTCCTCTCTGTTTTCATTTGGAGTTATAACCTTCGTCACTTCCGCTTTACCAATTCTTCGATGCGTTCTGTTGCGCAAGAAGGAGAACACTCCACATCAGCAGCCAGCTGTGCTGACTGTAATGAAAAGTAAAAGGAGGTTTGTCAGCCCCTTACATAAGACTCGACAACCCGAAAAAACTGGAATGTCGTGGCTACTCACCAAGACATTAGAGCCGCATATAATTTCACTTCCTAGCATCCAGGAGAGAACGAAACAAGTCATCGCAAGTACATGTAACGCTAGAAAAAGAGAGTTCCGCGAAAATCTCGAGGCTGAACGACTTCAAAGAGCGATGGACTTGCGAAAATGTGGCCCCCGTTCCACGTAATCCTCTGGATTAGTACGTTGTGTTTGCCAGAACACACGTTTGCTAGGTCGATGACGAAAGCAAAATCACAGTCCTGTAGCGAACCGCGCATCCATCTAGAATCCAACATCGCGCGAGCAACTCCAGTGCATCAACACGATGCCTAAGATACGAAACAGTACATCAGTAGCGAACGCCATGAAGCCGTAAGCCGCCCTAGTTCCTAGCTGTTACAGTGTCTACACGTGGACAACCAGTACAGGTGTGCTTGTGTTTCCCGTGTACAGCAGGCAGGTCGACACACGCCTGCAACACTTGAGCCATCGTATACATGGATGTGCTACAGTCTTGCTCATGCAGGCCTAGGGGTCGTGGTTGGGATAAAAAAAGAAGTGCCTATATGCGCTTCAAAGCAATTGAAGTCGCCCTTTTGTCTGTGGCTCTTTCGCTTCAAAATATATGTCCAGGTTGCATCTGCGAACAGATGATCAGCTAGCAACATGGCAAAACACAAATCGCACAGCCTTTGCGGTCGCTAGCAATATGTCGTCAAACAACGTCCAATTTGTCCAATTCGTGTTGGGCATGAGTGGTCATGAAAACCTACCACCGTTTCTTGTGATTAGACTCAACACATTTAAAGAAGAATGGACATACCAGTTTCCCCATTGATACCGTGATGTCATGTTGGCGGGTATAGCTCATCGCTTTAGAGGGAAAAACCCCGCGTCTGCGACATGCTGGACACGAGTTAAAAAATCCACAAACACTACCACAGGTATACAAAACACCTGCAACCGTAAGAATAAAAACCTATTTAAGAGAAGCTAAAATTAGGGGAGATGTGAAAAGGCGAAGACGGATGAGGTCGATACTCACATCCTTTTCATCAAATCCCGAACACTAAGTACACTACTTTGTACCCTTCAATTCTTTCCCAATTGACATTCAATGTGCAAGATTTTTTTTGTTAGCTATTCCTTTGTCTTTTGTGCTCAGATTTAATATGTGAGCTTGCCAACAATAAATAGTCGTCCTAAGCTATTAACCGGGGCTCTATTACTGCTATGCATAGCCTAGAAACTGTGCAAACTCATGGACGTGAACAAGTGACAAAATAGAATAAAACAGAATTTCAACGATCAATACTTAGGTATAGTGCGGTAAACTCTGGACTAAAATGCGAGGTGGTTATGTTCACCTTAAGAGCTGTGATTCTAACATGGCTAAAACTGCATGCTTTGTAAGACGAAAGAGCACCGGAACCAGTAACGTTGGAAACCCTCTTTTCATGCACATACACATGCACATACACATATACATATACATATACATATACATATACATATACATATACATATACATATACGTATACGTATACGTATACATATACATATACATATACATATACATATACATATACATATACATAT